>PVKB01005799.1:0-84701 GCA_004027205.1 Ctenodactylus gundi
TGACAAATATTCTAAGTAGGTGTCCAGCATATTTCTTGTCCACAGTTATGGACCTCTAGGACTCCTGAGACCACAAGGAAGTGAATTTTTAGACTAAAATATGGTCACCACGCTAGTCTACTTCCACAAACCCTCGGCCCAGTTATAAAGACAAACAGTCACCTCTCCGGGATTCCAGGGAATGGTGCTAAGTTTGTCACAGGCTCACCTATTTGCCCTAAAGTGACAGCTGTCATTTTGTGAGAGAGAGGGGACACGCTTGGCTGATGAGGAGGCCACAGCCACGCAGAGACCTGATGAGGGAAGTTGGGTGGGAGCAGACAAGAGGTGCAGGACGGTCCCGCGGCAGAGGCAGCCCCGAGCAGCCCGGCGGCCTCCTCTGGCTCCCCAGCTCTACTTTCCTGTCATGGAGCTCAGGCACAGCCACCATTCCTGGCACAACTTTCATCCAGCAACAGGTCCCCAGCTCAGTGGCAGATGCCATAGCCATCGAAGCCTTGTGTTTGGCCAGTGAGTCTTTGGCACCTCCCCTAACAATTTCCAAGGGCCTCACCCACTGGTTACTTCTCACAGCATCCAGGTGGTTCATAGGAGCCTCGTTTGCAAGCGAGCTCCCCAAAGGATTAATGTGAGGTCCACTGGCCACAAGCCCTATCTTGGAAAGAAAGGTGAGAGGAGGGGATGCTAATAATCCACTGGGCTCTGCCACTGCCAGGCCTGTGCCAGGGCTCCCCACATGTTCTATCATCCTCATGGCAGTGTGCGCAGCTGTGATTGACACCTCCTTCTGCAAAGAGGAAATGGGGGGACCAAGTGGAAGGGGTGGTAGCAGTGCCTGGAGTGGCGTCCGTGTGTCAGCAATGCCCTGGTACGTGAGCCCTGGGCTGCTCCACAGCAATCTGAGGTCTGCTTCACAGAAGGGTGCTCCCTCCGCATCCCTGGGGAGAACTTTCCCAGGATTGAGTCTCTCACATCCTGGAATCCATCCTGTCTGGACCACTCTAGCTTCCAAAAAAGTGCTGGGCGAAGCATGGGCTTGCAAGTGGCCATTGCCCCTGGCCACAGGGCAGGGGTTTCAGTTTTACCGAGGTCCAACACCCCAACCAGGTTGCCTACAGCACCTTCTCCTGCCCTGGCCTGATGGGTTTTTCATGGCTAGGAAAGGCCCTTAACATCATCTTCTTCTGAGTGATGGCCTCTAGGGCCTTCTGCTACCCCAGAACCCTTTCTTGAGCCTCCACTGGGTGGAAGACACCCCTCCCCTACGAAAATACCTGTGACCAGCAGTGACTACATGGCTAAGTGACTCCCTGGAGGAGTTCCCCTAAGTGTCAGGGGCTTTGCATGCAGCAGCTGATGAACCTCCGCAGTTCCACCCCACCTGCAGGGAGGAGACAGGAGCCCAGAGAGTGAAGCAATTTGCTCCATGCAGATTCCTGGGTGAGGGCGGGAGGAACTGGCCTGGCTGGCTCCTCAAGGCTGCCCGCGGTCAAGGCCAGGAGCGATGGCAGGGAGAGCCCTCAGCCCTGTAGTAAGGAGCAGCCTGGAAGGAAATCAACAGCCCAGAGTTCCCACTGTGCCTCTTCCTCAGCACCTGCGTTGCCACTGGGGGGGTGGGGGGGGGAGGGAGAAGTGTCTTGGGCTGTGCTTGTTAAGTGAGCCTCTCCTTACTTCCTTTAGAGGGTCAGTAGAAAGGATCCTGGTGAGCACCCAGGTGCATGGATCGAATTTACCCCAAGCTCCAGGCCTGACCTGAGCTCCCCTGACCAGAGTGGCTGAGGAATCAAGCTCACAGTGTGGAAAGGTATACAAGGAATTGCCTGACTTCCAGGCCCGTCCATCCCCTGGGCCAGAGAAGGAAGCGTGATCCCTGTCCCGACACTGATCACCTGACATCTCTCCCCCCCACACACACACACACCAGGTCTCCTTTCTCCTCTGCGTACCAGGCCTTGGTCACTTTGGCCAGCCAGCTGAGTCTGACGTGGGCCTCTGGGAACCCGTTCCAACACAACATAGACCCTACATGCCTTCTGTGTCCTGCCGCCTCAGGACGGATCCAGGATCCTGTGGGGCATGCTTTAGGGAGCCCAGATGGAATGTTCGTACCCTGCCAACCTGTCGCAGGCACTGTCTGAGCCTCAGGCGAGAGGACAGAAAGCGGGTTCCAACCTCTGCAAAGACAAAGCCCATGGGCACGCCAGGGAAAGACCGATGATGAGAAAACGAGTCAGGCAGAAAATAAGCCCCCCAAGGCTCCAGAGCCAGAGAGACAAAGGCAGGCCCTCGCTGTGGGCTCAAGCCTGGGGAAGGGCCCCGAGGACCAGGGAGTCTTCAGCAGATCCGGCAGCATCAGGCTGAGCCGAGGCCCTAAGATGCTGCCTCAGCGTGTCAGACCCATATGACAGCATCGAGGCGCAGGGAGGAGGCTGCGTGTGCCAGAGTGTCAGGGAAACAGCAGACACAGAGTAGCCTGAAACTTGACAGAAGCCCTCCATGCCACCTCAGACACTGCCGACACAGGAGCGACCTCCCAGGCAGCAGGGGCCAAGTGGCCCTACTGCGGCCACCCAGAACCTCCCCGAGGGAGCAGCACACACTGCCCAGAACCAGCTTGATTGGACGCTCATCCCCACTGGTGGCGATTCAGTGTTTGACTTGACTCACAAGTGTCCCGTCCCTGGTTATTCTTGGTTTTTCTTTTACCGTTATGCTGAGATACAGCTAATGCCCAGAAAATGTGGCAGGAGACACATGTTGTCTCTAACGAAGAGTCACGCACGTGGAGTCTGTGTCTGTCCCCACCCGACAGGCTGGGAGACAGAAACGCCCCCCCTCCTCCGTCTACTATCACATCCTTGTCTCTTCTCCAAAAATAATCATGACTGGTTTTCTTTTTTGAAACAGGGTCTCACCCTGTAGTACAGGTGCTGAACTCACTATGCAGCAGCCCAGGCTGGCCTCGAACACAAGGCAATCCTCCTGCCTGTCTCCTGAGTGCTGGGATTACAGGTGTGTTCCAACACGCCCGGCTTTACTGAATTTTTCTTTACTGCTGACTTTTGCTATAAGCATTTTCTTATTTCCCCACCTATGATACCCATATATGGATAACAAAAAAAAAAAACCTTATTTTTGAGACAGTGTCTTGTTTCATAGCCCCAGCTGGTCCTTAACTCACTGGTATAGCCCAGGCTAGCCTTGGACTCAGGACAAGTCTCCTACCTCAGCCTCCCGAGTGCTGGGATCATAGGCATGCGCTGCCACCATGCCCAGCTTTATGTGGTGCTGGGGAATTGAACTCAGGGCCTTAGGTTTACTAAGCAAGTGTTTTAACCACTGTGCTATTCCTCCAGTCTCCTATTTGTTCTTTATTGAGATCTACCTGTTGCACGTGGATGCTGGAATGCTCCCTGTGCTCCCCACACCTGTGCTGCCAGCCCCAACCGCCTCTGCGAATACCCAGAGAACTAAGCCACCCAGGTACTATGTCCTGACCCGGGGTGGCTGCCCGTGACTCTGGGGAATACCTCTGGGCGTGGCACACGGAGCACAGGCTTGCGTTTTGGGAATGGGTGCGTATCTCCCGGGCTCTCTCTGGGGCAGGGTCCATGTCTGTGTTTTGCCTGTGCTTCTGGTTGCAAGGTTGTGGGTGCTGGTGTTTTTCATGGCATGTCTGTGGTGTCTGGGAGCCTCTGGAGTGTCCTGAGGGTTCTGTGTGTGCCTGTGGTGTTGAGGAGTTCCAGCACACGAAAGACACGAATGCAGGAAGCAGCACTGGCTATTTATCACAGCAGATGTGGCCCAGGGCAGGCATGTTCTGCCTGGCCAGCCCAGGGGAGACAAGCTGCAGGCCCTAGGCCTGGACTGGGATAGTGCCTTTACCTCCTGGTGCAACCCTGTCTCCAGGGGCAGGTGGTGATTGTCCACATGGTCTCCAACATCCTGGTCTTCAGCACGCTGGGCTCTCCCACTCCATGGTCAGGTAATACCTGATTCCAGCCACCGGCTGACCAGGTTGGCCGGGGCAGGGATGTCAACCCTTCCCTTCCCCCCGCTTTCCCACTGCCTTGGGTACTGTAGTGTTCTAGCCTGGGGAGGGGTGTGGACCCTGGTGGGGACCGTAGGGTAGGTGGCAGTGTCCTTGGCCCTCCAGGAGGCTGACACCCACCTGGGACCACCTTCCTAAGCCAGGCCAGGTGACAGGGAAGCTTCAGGGTCCCCTCTCTACTCTCATTGGGTGGGGACCAGGGGGACAACATGAGGTGAGTTTTGCAATGTAGGAGGGATCCAGTTTTTTCCAAATTAAGATGCTGTGATGGGTCCCATCTCTCCTGGAAAGTCATTTTGTTGGCAGTACACTTTGGCACTCATTCAGTGTTCACAATTCCTGTACTGACTGCCCTTCCCCTCCCTTCCTGCAGGGCCTGGGCAGCACCTCTCGGCCCAGGCTGCTCCATCGCCCTTTGCGCCTTGAGGATGTACGTGCTGCCGCCTGAGCAGAGGAGGCTGTACTGCCTATGTTGAAACTGGCCAAGGGCTGCAGGAATGGCTCAGCAGTTAAAATGCTTCCCTAGCAAGGGCTAAGTCAAGTGCTAAGAACCCAAGTTTGATTCCCCACCACCATATAAACCGGGCATGGTGGCACATGCCTATAATCCCAGCATGACTATCATTTTGGATTTGCCCAGACTGGCTGCAAGTTAAGTCATTTGGCCAGTTTGGGATGGCGGGCATGGTGGTGCATACCTCAGCTACTAGAGAGCTATTGGGGGGCTTAAGACAGGAGATCTTGAGTTCAAGGGCAACCTGGGCAATGTGGCATGAACCTGTCTGAAAAACACAAAGAACACCTAATATGATGGCATATATCCCATATCTGTAATCCCAGCATTCTGAGAGACTGAAGCAGGAGGATTTTGAGTCCAGTATGGGCAACATTTTTTTTGTACATATCTCTTCCCTTTCCCCTTCCCACTCTCTCGTGGGCAACTTAGTAAGGCCCTCTGTTTAGAAAAAAAATGAGGGATGGAGGAATGGCTCAGTGGCTAAAGTACTTGCCTAGCAAGTGGTTAGGCAAGCATTAAAGTACCTGAGTTTATTTCCTAGCACCACATAAACTGGGTGTGGTGGCACAAGTCTGTAATCCCAGCACTTGGGACACTGAGACAGGAGGATTGTTGTGAGTCGAAGGCCAGCCCAGGCTCCATAGTGAGTTTCAGGACAAGGCTGGGCTCAGAGCAAGACCCTGCCTCAAAAAAAAAAAAAAAAAGTAACTGGCCTTGGCCGCCTGCCATGGCACCCCCTCCGTGGTGGGCCACGGACCTTGCCCAGACGCAGCCTTGACTGAACCTCAGCCCTGCTGGTAACAAGGTGGTGTGCAAGTTATTAACATAGTTTTCCATCCTCAGTCTTCTTTTTTAGTTTTTCTCTTTATTCTCTTATCTTCAAATGTAGCCAATCCACATATAACACAGATAATGGATGTTCAATTTATTTTTTGCAGTGCTGAGACTGGAGACCCAGTCTCACACATGCTGGCAAGTACTCAGCCTCTGTGCTCCACGCCCAGTCCCGTTTGATTCAAGTTGACAAATAATTAGCCATTGCTGATATTATTACCCCACAGGCCAAGAAATGAAAACAGCTGGGCATGGTGACACACGCCTGTAAGTCCAGTTTCTAGGAAAACTACAGGCCACACCCCGAAACCCAGCACATTTCTGGCTTCGCAATAAACTTTTTCTTGGTTGTCTTCTGAGTGTTACCATGAAGCGTAGCCTCCAAGGCACGAGTTTAACATCTGGACCCACACCTTCTCGTGGCACTGCAGGTGCTCCCATTGCTTGAGGTTCATCTGTTGTCCTAGCTGTCATTTGCTCATGCCCACTGCAGTCAGTGTTAATTATCTGCCCTGTTGCTAAGAACCATTAGAGCTGTATCCAGCTGGGGCTCTTATAGTGCCACTGTGCACATTCGTGCAGGTCCCGGTGCAGGTGTTCCAGAGCTTCTCTGAGGCAGTCTGAGAATGGAATTCCTGGCTCACGAGGCGTGTCTGTTTTGCAGAATAACACACAGCTGTTTTCTTAGATCACTCATAGCGATTTCCACCCCCACCAACGGGATCCGACTTCCTGGTGTTTCCTTTGCTTAACACTTGGTATTGTCTGGCTTGGGCATTTCTGCCCATCAGGTGGGTGTTTATGGCATTTATTTTTCTGATTACTAATAACACTAAACCTTCTCAGATGCCCACTCTTTCGGGTCTTTCACCAACTTTTCCTATGTGTGGTCTGTTTTTGACTATAGATTGGTAAGTACTTTGGTCATGGTTCCTTGATGTTTACACTATTCTAACTATCCTTTCCCAGACTAGGTTTTTCTGTTCACTCCATGGTTTTATATGAAATTTCTAATTTTCATATTTGTGTTTTAATATCTATTCTCCCGCAATAATCATTACATGGAAGATTGTTTTATTTATACTACAAACAAGTCACTCCCGATAATGTGGTGGATGCCAAATACAGGTGGGTGGGGCTACAGCTTTTTTTTTCATTTTGGTACTGGAGATCAAATTCAGGGCCTTACCCACCAAGCTACACTCCCAGTATTTTTAAAATATTTTCACTTTTTGAGACAGGATCTAAGATACCAGGCTGAATTCAAACTTGTGATCCTCCTGTTTCAGCCTCTCAGAACACTGGGATTGCAAGCATGTGCTATCACTCCCAGCTATACTCTATCTGTTCTATACAATACCTCATTTTCCAAAAGGGGAAACAGGCTGTCCGAGTGGCTGATAAACATGACCATGACACCCAGGTACATGGGCTTCCAAATTCCAGTCTTCACAATAGCAAGAGCATAGGTAAGTTAGCCTGGGTCCCAAGTTTCTTGACCTCTAAAAAGGAAACACAAGGTGCAAGCACACAGCTGAGTTTGATTCCTCAGCACCACATAAGCAGGGATCGTATGTGCTTGCAATCCCATCACTCAGGAGATTGTGGCAGGAGGACTGCCATGAGTTTCAGGCCAGCCTGGGCTCCACAGTGAGTTCAGGACCATGACACAGAAAGAGAGAAGCAATAGGAGCTGGAGGAATACAGTAGTTAAGAGCACTTGCCTAGCAAGTGTAAGGCCACAGGTTTGATTTCCTAGCACCGCAAAAGCCAGGCATGTACAGGCACACACCTCTAGTCCTAGAACTCAAGAGGCTGAGGCAGAGGATTGCTGTGAGTTCGAAGCCAGCCTTGACTACACTGAGTTCAGGACCAGCCTGGACTGAGTGAGACTTTGTCTCAAACAAACAAAAAATAAATTTTTAAAAAAGAGTTTATTATTTTGGTAGGAAAAAAGTTGGTTTCAGTTTAGCTTCAGGACTGGTATGTACTAAGTATTCAGAAAAACAACAGGATTACAATATCCTAAATTCAAGTGTAACTCTCAAGCCCTTCTAGATGGAATGCCAATGCTCCTTGCCCACTCTAAGATAATCATGCAGACCTAGGCAGACTGCCTTGCCACAGCTCCCAGAGGTCAGGACAGCAGATGTGATGACTGGTAGTTAAACTTTTACCTATATCCGATTCACCTTCTTCCTGGTACATCTGCCTCCCACTGATTTTTCCACCAGGTGCTGCCCAGCCCAGCTGTTGACTGACATGTGGAGCACCACAGCCTACCTGGCTCCCAGGAAGAGATCAACCCACACTCTCTCCCACACTGTTCAGAGATTGGGACACTTAAAGGCACCTGCCCAAAGTCCACGTGGCTAGGGTGGTTATCCTTTGGGAGTGAGAAGGGAAGCTGCCAGTTTCGGACTACACTGATAAGGACGAGAGTGGATATGGTAAGTCCCTGAGCAAAAGACAACAACCAGCCCACTTACTTTTCAACACAAAACACCTAGTCATGAAGGCCACTGACTTTATTTATCTAAAAAACTACAAGAACAGTGACGGTTCTGCCAAAAAAGGAACCAAATGGCATCAAATCGACCAGAGGTGACGGTGGGGGTGAAGGGAGGCAGGGAATTCACTCAAAATGGCTAGTTAACTGCTGCCACAGAACTGTAGGGTAGGAGGAAGGGAGACGCATGCAAGAGCAAGACTCCAAAAAAGTTGAAATGGCCAGGGGGAGAGAACTCCCAAAAGACCCTGGAGTACACTGGAAGTGAGTACAGTTAACAGCAATCTTTTTCCTTGTAGGTTCCGCTTGGCTGCAATCTCTGTAGACACTGGGGTGAGGATCCCTGGAGGAATCCCCAGAGAGCATCACAAGAAGGCGTCACACCACTCTCTGAGGCACCCAAAGCAGTCCCGGGACTGCTTGGCATTTGCACCACACGTGTCCTTCAGCCATTCCCGGAACAGGTCTTCATCTTTCTTTAGCACCAGAAACTGGCCAAGAACCACATAGGCCTACAAAACAGGCAAAGCAAAGGGCATGCTGGTAAATATGTTACTGGGAAAAAGAGTGAGAAGGCTGTCTTCAGCCATACCACCCTGCAGCTAAGCACAGTCAGGTCAGGTTAGTATCTGGGACACAGAAGAGCATACTTTCGGGGCATTAGAAACACACAAGCCCTGGGCAGATTTTGCCCCTACCTTGTGTGCACCAAGTGGCCACAACCACCGCAGATTATCTAACAAGTCCAACTCCACCTTGCACATATACTCTACTTTCCTCACTCAATTTCCCCTGAAACACTGCAGTCTCCCACTCCTGCCCTCCCAATGCACACTCAGCCACTCCACACCTTGTCAAAGCCCCTTTCCTCCAACTTTTTGCCCAGGACTTCACCAATCCCAGCCAAGCTCCCCACTGGCTTTTCCCCCATGGGCTCTGCCACGAAGTCTCGGTGCTTCTGGGAGGTTGTCATCTTGATCCGGCTTAATCTGGGAAAAAGAAAGTTAGGGCTGAAAAGCAGAAACTCCCAAGAACAGTATCATTTAAGATAAAGCTAGACCAGCCACTTCGGCAGTTAACTCAATTCTCCTCATTTCAGATGAGAAAACTGATAGTCAACGAATCTTCCCCAGTATTGAGTAACGAAATGTCTTCCAACCCCGGGCGACCTGGGGTTTGGTATTGCTCCAGTGGAAATACTATCCTGCCCTAGCAGGTGACCACGCAGAGCAGTGGTTAGGTTCTGCAGTCAAGGCCCTCCCTCAAGCTGTCACTGACTCCAGTGACGTTGGCTGGACAAAAACACTGACCCCGCCTACAACAGCCACGTGGTGTGAAAAGGCAAGGAAGGCCTCTATGCCCCCACTCGCCCTCCACAGACAAGTCGAAGAGTGAAACGCTGGCCGGAACCCCGCGAGCCCCGCCCATTTCGCGCGCCGCAGTTCCCACGCGCCGCGGCTCCCATGCATTGCCTCTCCCCGCCGCGCAGGGGAGCCCTCTCCAAGGGCGCCTCCCGTGGCCCGCCACAGCCCTGGGTGCCCCTTCTTCTCTTCCTCCCCCGCGTCCTCCCGCTTCTAGCTAGGGACTGCCCCGCAAACCAGACGAACCTGCAGCTCCGGCTCCGTAACGGCTCCTCCCGCCACACGGCTGCTCCCGCTGATCCTCAAGCCACTAGAACCTTCCTCAGCTTCCGCTTCCGGGTCGCCTCAAGAGCGGCTTAAAGAAAACAAAACTAGGCGCTTCTAGCCACTGAGGACCATAGAGTTGAGACGCCCAGGTTGTCGGGGGCGTCAACGTTAGGCGCACCTTTTCGGTCGTCTGCAGGAAGTCGTGCTGTGGTCTGTGGTCTTGCTTCCAGGACACCTTTTCCAGTATAAGGGGGAGAATCCTCCGAGAAAATTTCCTTTTTTCTACTGGCCAGCAACCGGAACTCGAAGACGTAGGTTTGATCGACCGGTAGGAAGAATTAGAGGGAAGGACAACGGAGGTGAGGAGTGCCCGGAAAGCTTCCGAGGGAGGACAGGAAGTGCAATTGTCGCTAGATCTGGCTACTGCTGGCGTCGTCCTCCTCACAGTCGGGCCGCCAGGAGCCGGGAACCCCGAAGATCGGAGTCCAGACGCTGACGTGGTGACCACTGGCAAGTCTTATTACTGTGATTTTTGTGGGCTTATCCTTGAACTGAGTCTTGGACGATCCGCTCTCAGGTTCCAGTCTGGAAAACGGGATTGCTCAGGCAGTGCCTCTAAGACCCGAGAGCCAGAGAGTAAGTGAAGGTGTTTTTCTGACGAATTTTTCTCCGGTTTAGAGGTGGAGGGGAACAGGGGGCAGCAGGGTTTTCTTTGGAAATCATCGATGCTGGTGGCACCAGGCCTTGTCTTCGGAGGACACGGGTATGACAAGTGCTGCAGGTTAAGTCCGCACGCTTCTCCGTTGAAGGCCTTTCTGGTGTGGGCCGTCGTGGCGGTCGCCAAGTCCGTCTCTGCTTACATTGCACTACAAGATTGAGCGCCCATGTTATGTGAGTGTGCTAGACTCGGCTTGTGCAGGCATGTTGAGGAAGGCGCAGGTTAACTGCTTTCAGAAACGTAGCCAGAATGATTTCCCTTGGAAACTACGTGTGTAGTTTTGTGGGCACACGGTACTTTGGTAACAGAAGGTATGACTTTCTGTCATTTCATTTTATAACAGTGCTGAGTTAGGTGGTGTTTTCTGTAGGGGCCAAAACATTGAGGGGTTAGGAAATAAACCAGAAATGGTGGTGTACACTCTTAATTACAGTGCTCTGGGAGGCAGAGACAGGAGGGTTTCAAGTTCAAGCCCAGCCTGGGCAAGTTAGCAAGGCCGTGTCTCCACATTTAAGGGACAAGAGGTGGTACTGAGGATGTAGCACAGTGCAAGACCCTGGGTTCAGTCCCCAGTACTTTAAAAAAAAAAAAAAAAAAAAAAGGCAGGATTTGAATCCAGGCAGTCAGGCCTTAAGAGGCCACATTCTTAACAAGGACACTTTTCATTTTTAAAAAATAGTGTTATTTTTCTTTTGTTGTTTTTGTTTTGTTCTGTTTTTGAGACAGGGTCTCACTCTGTAACACAGGAGGATGGTCCTGAACTCACTGTGTAGCCCACCTTTGCCTCAAACTCACAAAAATCCTCCTGCCTCAGCCTCCTAAGTGCTAGGATTACAGGCACGTGTCACCACACTTTGTTTTTATGGCACTGGGGAATCAAACTCAGGCCTTGTGCTTGCTAGGCATCACTCTTAACTACTGTGCTGTTTCTCCAGCACCTCTTTTTTTTTTTCCCCCAAATAGTCCTGGCTTCTGCCATCCAAGGAACACAGGAGGAGCTGACAGTTTCCGTGTCAGACCACCCTGGACAAAACCCAGTATGTCACAGGCCACCAAGAGGAAGCATGTGGTGAAGGAGGTGCTGGGAGAACACATGGTGCCCTCTGATCAGCAGCAGATCGTGAGGGTGAGTGACATTGGGCACAGCTGCTTCTCCTTTCTACCTGTCAGCTCCCGTTGGACCTTTGGAGTGCCAGTGGGGTTCAGTGCCGCTCTGGTATATGTGATCAGACTGATGGAAGCTGACTGATTTGGTCTGTCCTTGACCAGGTACTTAGGACCCCAGGGAACAATCTTCATGAGGTAGAGACAGCCCAGGGGCAGCGCTTTCTGGTTAGCATGCCCTCTAAATACCGCAAGAACATCTGGATCAAGAGAGGTGAGACAGGCAGCCTTCTAGTAGACAGAATTATTTTCCCCATCATAAGCAAGACCATCATTTGTCTTTTCACACTTACAGGGGACTTCCTCATTGTTGATCCCATTGAAGAGGGAGAAAAGGTAAAGGCCGAGATTTCCTTTGTGCTCTGCAAGGACCACGTGCGCTCTCTGCAGAAGGATGGACTCTGGTAGGGTGGTCCCCTTGACAATTGGCTCCGGCTTCTGGAAGGGTTGACTTCTTCGCTAGGGGATTACAGGAGGGAAGATCATGGCATCTCAGACAGGGACAGCCAGAAGCAGCTCTTTTCTGTGAGGTTTCTTTGTCCCCTCTGACCTGGCTCTTGTCCTCTCACAGGCCTGAGGCCTTCTCTGACATGGCTGAGAAGCACAACAGCAGCAGCAGGTAAGGAGCAAGGCGTAGGGCAGGGAAAACAGCAAATAGGGGTTTGGTTAGTCCTCCATGTCAGCAGGGACGGCGCCTTCTTTTCTCCCTTTACAAAGTACCTTATGAAAGCACCTAATCTTGGTAGAATATATGTTTTTGAATATGGCTTGAAAGGCAAGATGCCCTAGGTGAAAACTTGAGTTTGCTGCTGTGAGCCCAAGACCAGCCTGGACTTTACAGTGAGTTCAGGACCAAGACCCTGTCTCTAAAAAAAAAAAAAAAAAAAAAAAAACTTTTGAATTTGCTACTTAGGGCTAAATGACTTTAGACAGATTATTTAGTGGGTTTTTTTTTCCATTTGTTTGCTTGTTTGTTTTTGTATACCCCTGAACTATATCCCCAGCCCTTTTTATTGGAGACAGTGTCTTACTATGTTGTTGAACTGCCCAGGCGGGGCTTGAGCTCATGATCCTCCTGCCTCAACCTCCCAAAGTTCTGGGATTATAGGTGTGTACCACCATACCTGACCTCTTTTTCACTTTAAGAGACTACTACTGGACTAGAAGAATAGCACGGCAGTTAGAGAGCTTACCTAGCAAGTGCAAGGCCCAGAGTTCAGTTCCCCAGCATCAGATAAGCCAGGCGTGGTAGCACATGCCTGCAGTCCCAGCATTCAGATGGCTGAAGCAGAAGGATTGCCTTGTGTTAGAGGCCAGCCTGGGCTTCATGGTGAGTTTAGGACTAGCCTAGACTCTAGAGTAAGACCCTGTTACTAAAAAAAAAGAAAGAAAGAAAGAGGAAGGAAACGCTGCTTTTTTTCCCCGTGCCCTTTGAGTCTCTGACTACTTGATTACATCGTGCTTGTTTAGACTTTCTGGTTACAGATCTGGTCTTCCCAGGAAGCGTTGGGCTAGCCCTATTCTCTTTTTTAAGAAACTCATGCATGTATATATCACATCTTGATCACTTACTTCCACTTCACCTCCCCAGCTCCTCACCCCTCTCACATCCCCTTTCCCGCTCCATAAAGTCTGTCTTCTTAGTTTCTTCTCTCTCACTTTTTTATGGCTTAGTTTTCTCAGAGAAACTGCAGTATTTTACCTCCTGTATCTGATTCATTTCACTAAGCATAACAGTCTCAAGGTTCATCCATTTTTCTTTCTTTTTTCTTTCTTTTTTTTCTTTTTTTTTTTTGAGACAGGGTCTCGCTCTGTAGCCCAGGCAGGTCCTGAACTCACTGTGTAGCCCAGGCTGGCCTTGGACTCACGGCAATCCTCCTGCCTCAGCCTCCCGAGTGCTGGGATTACAGGCGTGTGCCACCACGCCCAACTTATGTGGTGCTGGGGAACCGAACTAGGGTACTTAGCGCTTGCTAGGCAGGTGCTTTTAACACTGAGCCATTCCTCCAGCCCCATCACTTTTCTACAAATGATTCAAAACCTTTCTATGGCAGAGTAGTACTCCATTATTTATTTAAGTGTACCACATCTTCTTTATTCATCTGTTGATGGATGTAAGAGCTGATTCCAGGACTTGACTTTTATAAGTTGTGCTGCTGTAAATATAAGTATGTTGTGTGATGATTTTAACTTTTGGGGGAAGGTCCCAGAATAGGGGGCTGGAGGAATGGCAAAGCAGCTAAAGCACTTGCCTTGTAAATGCAAGGTCCTGAGTTCAGTTCCCCAGCTCACATAAGCTGATTCATGCTGGTAATTCCAGCACTGAGTGGCTGAGGCAGGATAATTGTCAGTCCAAGACTCTTCTGGGCTACATAGTGAGTTCAGGACCAGCCTGGGCTACATAGCGAGACCCTGTCAAAAAAAAAAGAAGAAGAAGAGGTATAGCTGAGTCAGATGAAATACCTATTTTCCTTAATGGTTGTACTAGTTTATAGTCCCATCAGAAATGTAGAAATGTTCCTTTTTCTCCACAATCTTGCCAGCATTTGTTGTTTTTTGAGTTCTTGAAATCAGTGATTCTTACTGGAGTTAGATGAACCTTCAATGTTGATTTTGTGTGCGTGTATATGAGACAGGTTCTTGGTCTGTAGTTTAGACTGGTCCTGAGCTCACTAAGTATTAGCCCAGACTCGCCTCAAACTCACAGCAATCCTCCTACTTGAGTCTCCTGAGTGCTGGGAATATGGTGTACACCATCATGCTTGGCTTATGTGGTGCTAGGGAATTGAACTCAGGACTTAAGCTGCTGGGCTCTACCCCAGCTCCTCAGTGTTGTTTTGATCTGCATTTCTGTGATGACTGAAGATGCTGAACGTTTTCTTCATGTATTTACTTGGGATTCTTAGAATTGTGTATTCATTTTAGTTACCCATTTTTTGATCAGATTTTTTATTTGGAGGGTGGTCTAATATTTTTCAGTTCTTTGTATATTCTAGATAACAGTCCTCTATCCGAGGAGTAACTAACAGAATTTTTTCCCCATTCTACCAGTTCTCTCTTAACTTTGTTGATTGTTCCCTTTGCTGTGCAGTAGCTTTTTAATTTGATATAATATCATTGTTAGTTTTTGGTTTATCTCATGTGCTTTGGGTGTTTTTTTGAGAAATTCCTGGCCTATGCCTTTGTCTTCAAGGATCTCGCCTATTTTGTCTTTCACCAGGCTCATTGTTTCCATTTCCGTATCCAAATTTTGATCCATTTTGATTTGATTTTGATAACATGGTAAAAGATGTAGGTATGTATTTCCTTCTGTTGACCTTACCCTCTTCTGTGTGCAGACAGACACAGCCAGAACCCCCAGCTGAGGCACAGTCTTCAGGTGAAGAACCCGACTCTGAAGATGATTCTGACCTCTTTGTTAACACCAACCGCAGGCAGTATCATGAGAGTGAGGAGGAGAGTGAAGAGGAAGAGGAAGCCTGAGACCTGGGACGCCCCTTCTCTACGTGCTCCCTGGCTCTTATGGGCTTGGACATTCGTGGGTACTTGCAGATCTTCACCCCTACATGAGAGGACAAAGCAGGCCCTTTTTCCAAACTGACTTTTTATCTTAGGAGAATTAAACCCCTGGTGGGTGGTGACTTGTACTGGTGTCCGCGTGGTTTTCTGGGGGAGGGAGATCTGAGAAGTAAACACCTGCTCCCTGGGCGTCAGTGGGCAGAATAGGAGGTAACAGGTCGGGCTGCTATCTTTCCCAGGTGGTTGGCTCACATGCTCTATCATGAGCAGTTCGTACTGACCAAACACTCAGGGAAGCAGCCTAGAACTGGCGCCACCTGCTCTGGGAGATGCTCACAATGAATCCCGTAGGGCTCATGCACCTGTTCCCTAGGCCTTCCGGTCCCTCTTCCCAGGAGTGCTCACTGCTTGCTGCCGTGCCTGGCTGGGTTTCTCTCTCCTGCCCGTAGCCATTGGTCACTTCCAGATCATGTGCTTTGTGGTCTGCCTTTCCCATACTACTTCCTGATTTTATTTGAAACCTAGTTATTCCCTGAAAACAGTGATTGTCCCCTAACTTTGGTGGGTTTTTTTTTTCTTTTTTTTTTTTCTTTTCCTGAGACGGTCTCACTCTGCAGTCCAGACTAGTCCTGAACTCACTGTGTGGTCTAGGCTGGCCTTGATATTATGGCAATCCTCCTGCATCAGCCTTCCAAGTGCTATGATTACAGGCATACACCACTGTGTTTGGCTTAAGTGGTGCTAGGGAATCAAATCCAGGGCCTTGTGCTTGTTAGGCAAGCGTTTTAACCGCTGTTATTCCTCCAGCCCCTGTTCCCTAGCTTTATAAATAGAAGTTGTCTTCACCCTTACCCTCACAGCTACAACAAAAATTAGGTAGGGTTGGTAGTTTTTTTTATGGCTCTGAGATCATCACTGCCCACCGCCCTCTCCTTTTTTGAGGTTGGTCCTACTGTGTAGCCTAATCTGGCCTCAGACTGCTCAACTCAGGTTCCCCTCTGGCCTCGGCTTTCCGTGTACTCAGCCCTTGTCATCTCACTTTATGTCCTCGTCATCACTAGCATGTGACCTGGGCTTAGTCATTGGAGAGTTTTTCCCTACAGAGTCATTTTCTGCATCCCATGAAGGAGCTCTTCAACACTATGGCCCCTGGTTTCTTAATATTTCCAAGGCAGGTGCCTCTGTCTTCTCTTCCAGCCTTTTGCCTACACCCCTGCTCACTCCCTGGATTCCTGACATTGCTAGAAATTATAGCGCCTTCTGAATTTAAATGCCGGTGCATTCACCATCTCCTTTTCTTGTGAGTTTGCCTAGCTGTCCTCTACCTCATGTCTGTCTGCCTCATCCTGCCAAGTAGCTAGGATTACAGGTATATGTGCCACTCTACCTGCCCTAAAAATTATATAAATATGTATAATTATTATGTATACACACACATGCACACATACAGGAGTTTCACTCTAGTCCAGGATTACCCTGAAATTATAGCTCACACTATCCTCAAATTCAAGGAGTCATGCCTTAACCTCCAAAGTGCTGGGATTACAGGTGGTGCACAGCTAATTTTTTTCACAAATTTTTATTTTTTTATTTACATACCTCTTCCCCTTACCTCCCTACCCTCTCACCCCCTACCTTTCCCTGTTCCTTTCCACAATGTCCATCTTCTTACTTCTGTATCTTTTATAGTTTTTATGGCTTGGTTTATATTAGATCATATGATATTAAACTTTCTGGATCTGATTCATTTCGCTGAGCATAATTTTCTCAAGGTGCATCCATTTACCTACAAAAGACCCAAATTTGTTACTCTTAATGACAGAGTAGTGCTCCATTGTGTATATATACTGCATTTTTATCCAGTCATCTATACTTGGGCACATTGGCTTCCTCCAAGATCAATTATTGTAAATCGTGCTGCTATAAACATGGGTCTGCATGTATCGCTATAGTATAACCCTAACTCTTGGGAAAATACTCAGAAGAGGTAGAACTGGGTTGAATGGGATGTCAATATTCTGTTTTCTGAGGAATCCCCACACTGTTTACCATGGTGGATGTACCAGCTTGCAGTCCCACCAGCAAAGTAGGAAGATTCCTTTTTCCTCAGCCTCGCCAGCCTTTGTTGTTTTTTGAGTTCTTATTAGCAGTCATTCTTACTGGCATTAGATGGAACCTCAGAGTTGTTTTAATTTGCATTTCTCTGATAGCTAAAGATGTTGAACATTTTTCCATGTGTTTATTGGCCGTTCGTACTTCTGAGAACTGTTCATTTATTTCAGATTCCCTTTTTTTTAATTGGGTCTTTTATTTTGGAGAGTCTGCTTTTTTTTCAGTTCTTTGTATATTCTTGATAATAGTCCTCGGAGGAGTAGCTAGCAATGATTTTTTCCCATTCTGTGAGTGTTCTCTTCACTGTTATTTCCTTTGCTGTGCAGAAACTTTAATTTCATATAGTCCCGATTTTTGGTGTTACCTCCTGTGCCTTGGGTGTTTTATTGAGAAAGTCCTTGCCTACACCTAGGTCCTCAAGGGGTTTACCTACTTTTTCTTCCAACAAGTTCAGTGTTTCCATTTTAATGTCTAAGTCTTTAATCCGTTTTGATTTGATTTTGGTGCATGGTGAAAGTTGTGGGTCAGTTCTTCTGCATGTGGTTAGTCGGTTTTCTCAGCACCATTTGTTACAGAGGCTGTCTTTAATCCAGTGTATATTTTTGGCCCCTTTGTCGGATATCAGATGGCTGAAGGTACTCAGGAAAGTTTCTGCATCCTCAATTCTATTCCATTGATCCACAGACCGTGTCGTTTTTATCACTGTTGCTGTGTAATATAATTTGATATCTGGTATTGTGATGCCTCCTGCTTTTATTTTGTTGCTTATGATTGTTCTGGCTATTCTTGGCCTCTTGTGGTTCCATGTAAATTTTCAGGTCGTGTTTTCCTTTATTTATTTATTTGTTTGTTTATTTTGAAACAGGGTCTCACTCTGTAGCCCAGGCTGGCCTTGGACTCAAGGCAGTCGTGAGTGCTGGGATTACAGGTGTGTGCCACCACGCCCCGTTTATGTGATGCTGGGGAATCAACCTGGGTACTTAGTACTTGCTGGGCGAGCACTTTAACCGCTGAGGCATGTCTCCAGCCCCTTTAGTTTCTAGGTCTGTAAAAAATGCTGCTGGTATCTTGATTGGGGTTGCATTGAATCTGTATATTAGTTTAAGTAGTATGACCATTTTAACAATGTTGGTTCTGCCTATCCAAGAACAGGGATGTCTTTTCATTTTCTAATATTCTTTTGAATTTTTTCCAGAGTCTCCAGAGACTATAGTTCTCAGAGTAGAGGTCCTTTACTTGCTTTGTTGATTCCCGGGTATTTAATTTTCTTTGCGGCAACTGTGAATGGAATTGTTTTTCTAATCTCTCTCTGTTTTCTTAGTTGCTATAGAGGAATGATATAGATTTTTGTGTATTGATTTTATATCCAGCTGAATTTGTTTATTAAGTCTAAGAGTCTTCTGGCAGAGTTTTTGGAGTCTTCTATACAAAGGAGCACATCATCTGCAAATAGGGATAGTTGGACTTCTTCCTTTCCTATGCATATTCCCTTTATTCCAGTCTCTTGCCTGATTGCTCCAGCTCAAGTGTCGAGCGCTATGGAGTGGTGAGACTGGACACCCTTGTCTTGTTCCTGATTTGAGGGGAAATGCTTTCAGTTTTTCCTCACTAAGAATGATGTTGGCTGTAGGATTGTCATAAATTGCTTTTATTGGCTTCAGGTAGGGTCCTTCTATACCTATTTCCATTAGAGTTTTGATCATGAAAGGGTGATATATTTTTTCAAAAGCTTTTTCTGCATTTATTGAGATGATCATGTGGATTTTGTCCTGACTTTTGTTGATGTAATGTATTGCATTGATGGATATGCATATGTTGAACCATCCTAGCATCCCTGGGATGAAACCAACTTGGTCTTGGTGCATGATCTTCTTAATTGTTGCATTCTGAACTGAAGGAATAGCTCAGTGCTTAAAGTGCTGGCCTAGCAAACACTGAGTACCGGAGTTCAATTCCCCAGCACTACATAAGCTGGACATGGTAGTGCACGCCTATAATCCTAGCACTCAGGTGCCTGAGGCAAGAGGATTGCTGTGAGTTCGAGGTCAGTCTGGGCTACATAGTGAGCTCAGAAGCAACCAGGACTACATTAAGACCCTGTCTGAAAAAATTAAAAATAATAATAATAAAAATAATCTGCTGCGTTCTGTTTGCAAGTATCTTATTGAGAATTTTGCATCAATATTCATTAAGGAAATTGGCCTGTAATTTTCTTTTTTGAGTCTTTTTCTGGTTCCAGGAAGGAGTTGGCCAGTGTTCCCTCTCTTTCAATTTCATGGAAGAGTTTAAGGAGCATTGGCACTAACTCTTCCCTGAAGTTTTGATAAAATTCTGCAGTGACTCCATCAGGTCCTGAGATTTTTTTTGTTGGTTGATCCTTTATTACTGCCTCAATTTCCTCCCTGGATATTCAGGGTTTCTATATCTTCTTGGCTCAGTTTTGGTGTATCATATGTGTCAAGGAAGTTATTCATTTCTTCTGAGTTCATGAATTTGTTGGAATATAGTTTTTAAATAGTTTCATATAATTCTCTGGATTTCAACAGTATCTTGTGATTTCATCTTTTTCATTTCTAATTGCATTGATGTGGATATTTTTTCCTTTTAATGAGTTTGGCTAGAGGTTTATTGATCTTATCCTTTTGAAGAACCAACTCTTTGATTCATTGATCTTTTCAATTTTTTTAGTTTCAATTTCATTGATCTCTGCTTTGATTCTTATAATTTCCTTCTGTTGGATTTGACTTGTTTCTCAAGGACTTTGAGTTGTATCATTAGATCATTAACTTCAGAGTGCTCTGGTTTTTTCATATGTGTACTCATAGCTATAAATTTCCCTCTTTAGTACTGCTTTCATTGTGTCCCACAGATTCTGGTATTATATACTTCTGTTGTCTTTTGACTTTAGAATTTCTTGATTTTTTCCTTGGTTTCTTCTGTGATCCATTCCTTGTTCAATGATGTATTATTTAATCTTCATGTATTTGAATAATTTCTATAGTTACTTTTGATATTGCTTTCTAGGTTTATTACACTGTGATCTGAAAGTATGCAGGGAATGATTTCAGTTCTTTTGTTATTTACTTAAGCATGTCTTCTATCCAAGGATATGGTCTGTTTTGGAAAAAATCCTGTGTGCCTCTGATAAAAAGAATGTATTATTTTGGCATTGGAAACTGTTAAGTCCATTTGCTCCATGGTGTGATTTAGCTGTGACGTTTCTTTGTTGATTTTTTTTTTATCCAGTTGGTGTGTCTAGTTGTGAGAGTGGGGTGTTGAAGTCCCCTAGTATGATTGCATCGGGACTTATTTGGTCCTTCATGTCCACTAGTTTCTGTTGTATGTAACTGGGTGTGTAATTGCGAACATCGGGTGCATATATGTTTATAATTGTAAGCACTTCCTGTTGGATTGTTCCTTTTACCCAATATATAGTGACCCTCTTTGTCCCTTCTGATCTGCTTTGGTTTCAAGTCTGCAGTACCTGAGGATCGTACAGCTCCTCCTGCTTGTTTCTGGGCTTCAGTAGCATGGAGTATTAGTTTCCAGCCTTTTACCTTCAGTCTGTGTGCTTTGTAGGTGAAGCATGTCTCTTGCAGACAGCAAATGGTTGAGTTTTGTTTTTGATCCACTCTGCCAATCTGGGTCTTGATTGGCAAGTTAAAACCATTAGTGTTTAGAGTAATTAATGTAAGCTTTTTACTGAATCCTGTCATTGATGTGTTCTACTGTTGGTTCTTTGCCTTTTCTTTTTCCACTTTCTCTTCAGATGTTTCCTTTCCTCAGTGTTCTTTGGTGCTGCTTGTGTGTTTCACTCTGAGATTCCTTTGAGTATTTTCTGCAGTGCTGGGCTAGTGGCCACAGATTTTCCTGGAGATTCTTGGTCATGAAAATTTTTTACTTCCCCTTCAATTTTCTGGGATAGTTTTGCTAGGTACAACCTGGGTTGACACTTGTTATCGTTTAAAGCTTAAAAGATTTTTTTTTTTTTCACTTTTTCCTGACCTTTAAAGTTTGCATTGAGAAATCTTTGGTGGTTTGAATGGGTTTTCCCTGGTAAAATAATGTCTGTTTTTCTCTTGCGGCTTTTAGTATTCTTTGTGTTAGATTTCTGAAGTTTTGATTATGATATGGCATGGTGAGTTTCTTTGTTGATTGATGTTATTTGGTGTCCTAAAATCTTCTTGTACATGAAAATTAATTTCATTTCCTGGATTCAGGAAATTTTCTTGTATGATTTTATTGAATAATTTTTTTATGTTGTTGGTGCTGTCTTCTGCTCTTTCTCCCGCTCCCATAATTCTAAGGTTGGTTCTCTTTGAATCATCCATTAGCTTGTATCCAGCTACTTTGCGTGTTTCTGATTGCATAGTCATGCCTAATTATAGCTTTTGTTTCCTTGGCCTTATCTTCAAGGTCTGAAATTCTGTCCTCACAATGTTTGAGCCAATTTCCCTGCTTTTAAATGTATTATTTATATTCTGAATTTCAACATGATTTCTTTTCAGAATTTCCACTTCTCTATCAAAATGTTCCTTCATATCTTGCGTTTACTTATTTACCTCAGCCAACTCTTTATTTGCAATTTCTATATGCTCGCTTCTGGAAACTGGGCCTACCAACTGCTGTCAGTTCCCTCTTCTCCCTGCTCCACTCTTACCTCAGCCTGAGGTTCTGGGCAGGCTTTCCTCTGTTCTCAGATGCCCATGGCTTATGCTGTTTGCAGTCAGCTTGGTGTGGTTTCCTGAGCTGCTGCTTCTGATACTTCTTTGGAATTTCTGATTTTTCCATGGCCTTTCAGTTGTTACAGTGCTACTCCCTCTCCTAGCTACATTAACAGGTGGCTTTTTTCTATAATCTCAACTTTTTAAGTAGACCTACAAGGAGACATTGTGCCACTTTGTTACTTGGCTACCACCTTGCCCAGAACGCAGCTAGTTTTTAAGTGGAGCTGGGGGATCAAATCTAGGACCTTGTGGATGCTAAGCAAGTGCTGTTATCACTGAGCGACTCCCCGACCTCCCAGCTTCCTTTGTACTCATCCTCTGAACTTCACATCTTTGCCATCAGCTGTGTCTCCCTCCTGTGCACAGCATTATAGCAACCTTACCTCCACACGTTCAGTTCATCTAGTAGATTCCTAATACTGAGTAAACCTAGTCTCTCACTTCCTTACCTGCACTCGAGGCACTGTTACTAGATGAGAAAGTGGCCGCTGCTCTTACCTTCCCGTCGTTATCCCATACCTCAAGGGGGCTCTCAGCACCACCCAGCATGTCTGCTCTGGGGTGGCTAAAGCACCTGGGGAACAAACTTAAGTCCCATGCCCGTGGTAGTGAGCAGCCACAGCTGTGCTTCAGGTAGAAGCAGCTGTTGAGGAAGCTTCCACTGTCATGGGCCACTCCGGGCCTGGGCTCACCGACGTCGCTGTCACCTCCCATCGTAAGCTGGTGGAAGTTGTAATTCGGAACCTCTTTCTTGCTTCCTTAAGATTTTGTTGGGGCTTTTGATGTGGTTTGCTTTCATTGGTTTGTTTGGGTGTTCTGTCACTGCTGGAGGTGTTAGCATCAAACTTGATGTAGAAGCTCTTGTTTCAGAGAAATCAGAAAAAACCTGTACTGGTCCTCACATCCTCTCTAGCTCTGTCTTCATTTATTTGTTCCTCCTATACTTGGTGTTTGCTTAGTGTGGCTTTATGTATATATTTGTGTGTGTATACATGTATATAATGTATGCATATGCAAAAAATAAGTCAAATGAGCTAGAGAGAAATTTCTGGAGCTGGGGGAGTAGCTCAGTGGTCAAAGTGCTTACCTAGCTTGCTCAAGGCCCTGGATTGGATTTCCTAGCACCACTGAAAAATTAGCTGCATATGGTGGTGCACGCCTATGATCCCATCGCTCAGGAGACTGACGCAGGAGGATTGCTCTAAGTTCAAGCCAGCTTGTGCTACATGGTGAGTTCAGGACCAGCCTGAACTAGAGTGACACCCCATCTCAAGAATATATATTTATGGTGCTGGAGGAATGGCTCAGCAGTGAAAGTGCTTGCCTAGCAAGCACCAAGTCAAGCGCTAAGTACCTGAGTTCAATTCCCCAGCACCACATAAGCTGAGCATGGTGGCACATGCTTGTAGTCCCAGCACTCGGGAGGCTGAGACAGGAGGATTACCTTGAGTCCAAGGCCAGCCTGGGCTCCATAGTAACAGTGAGTTCAGGATCAGACAGGCCTCAGAGTGAGATCCTATCCCTGTCTCAAAACATACATGTGCACACATGTGCATGCGTGTGTGTGTGTGTGTATATTTGTGTGTGTATCTTAACTCATTTGAAGTTGATATGAAAAATGGAAAACATTTTTTCTTAAAAATGTCCCTATACCATTTATGGAATGGTTCATTCTTTTGTCACTGAAGCTACCTTCTTAGGGTTTTTTTCTTTTGAGGCAGGGTCTCACTGTGTAGGCCAGACTGGTCCTGAGCTCACTCACAACATTGCCCAGGCTGGCCTCATGGCAGTCCTGCTTCTGCCTCCTGAATTCTGGGAGTAGAAGCATGCACCACCATGCCCAGCTAATTTTTATGGGATGCTGGGAAATCAAACACAGGGCCTTGAGCATGCTAGGCAAGCACTTGAGCCAGTGAGCTGCATCAGCCTTGAAACTACCTTTTTTAAAATCATTTTTATGTGTATGTATGAGTCTCTTTCTGAAAAAAAACTTTTTTTGAAATACAGTCCCGTTCTGTAGTCCAGGCTAGTCCTGAACTTAATGTACAGCGTAGGCTAACTTTGAACTCATGGCAATCCTCCTGCCTCAGCCTTCTAAGTGCTAGCTTTACAGGCATGCTAGGCAAGTGCTATAATAGCTACACCCCCAGCCCCTTCTGGAATTTTGAATCTGTTCTGTGAATCCATGTGCCCATGTGACATATGAGAATATGTTGGATACCTTGTGGGACAGCTACCTCAGCCACATTCCGCTGTTTCCTTGACCATTTCATATTTGCTCTTACCTAAGAACTTTAGAAGAAGCGCATCAGTCTTCACTTAAAAGTGAAGGTGGAACTGTCATGGTCAGTCAGCTTGATGTGGGAAGAAGTGGGTCTCACCGATTGTGATCTTCCTACCCAAAGGCAGGTATGTTCGTTTGTAAGGAAGGAGGGATGGTCTTCATATGGCCCTTTCATGTCTCTAATTTGATCTAGACTTGGAATTCTGTAAGCTTCCTTGTTATACCTTACTTCTTCCTTGTTAG
Organism: Ctenodactylus gundi; assembly: GCA_004027205.1. Lineage (NCBI taxonomy): Eukaryota > Metazoa > Chordata > Mammalia > Rodentia > Ctenodactylidae > Ctenodactylus > Ctenodactylus gundi. Next base: position 24,307 of record PVKB01005799.1, read on the forward strand.
GAATGAAATCTCTTGAAATGGTTCTTCATAACCATTGCTGGCACAGAAGCATTGTGTAGCTTACACCATCGGTCTGATTGAACTCTAATTAGGTCTTCCAGTTCTTCAGTTGACTGTCTTGCCTTTCTTAGTCGTCAAAGCAAACCCTAGTTTTGGCATTTTCTTTGTACTCATTTATTTTTCTTGCAACTCAAAGAGGCTAGGACCTCCAGTCTGACGTTAAATGGTGCTCGTGTTTCATCATGAAAATGGGGCTCTAGGGGGCTGGTACTGGGCCTTTAACTTAACATTCCCAGCCCCTTTTATTTTCTTACACTTCGAGACATGTCTTGCTAAGTCACTGAGTTACTGAGGTGGGGCTCAAACTTGCATTTCTCTGCCTCAGCCTATCAGAGTGCTGGGATTGCAGGTGTGTACCGCCACAGCGAGCTTGAAGTGAGACTTTCTGCTTTAGTCTAATAGACAACCTCCACTAGACCTGAAGATTTTTCTAGTGTACCTAGCAGGTTTTTCCCCTTTATTAAACAGGGATGTATATTAATTAAGACAGTCTCGCCCTATACTCCAGGCTGGTCCTGAACTCAACTATGTGGCACAGGCTGGCCTCAGACTCACAGCAATCTTTCTGTGTCAGCCTTTTGAGAACTGGGATTACAGGTGTGTACCACCATGTCCAGTTTATGTGGTGTTTAGGAATCAAACTCAGGGCCTTGTCCTTCCTAGGCAATTGTTCTAACTGCTGTGCTACTCCTCCAGCATCTCCACAGTCTCAACAGTGATGTATTTGACATAATGAGATAATCAAATGGCTTTCTTTTATTACTGAACTGAATTAGATTAATAGGCTTCTTAATATTCTTTTTTTTTTTTCTGAAACAGGGTCTCACTCTATAGTCCTGGCTGGTCCTGAAATCACCATGTTGCTGGCCTTGAATTCATGGCAATCCTCCTGCCACAGCCTCCAGTGCTAGGATTACAGGTGTGCCCCATCATGCACAGCTTATATGGTGCTGGGGAATCAAAGCCAGGGCCTTGCACTTGCTAGGCAGATGCTTTAACCACTCTGTATTCCTCTAGCCTGGTTTCCTAATACCCAACTTTACATTCTGATATAAACCTTGCTTGATTTTGAACTGTATTTATCTATTTTAGATATTTATATTCTTGGGTCAGTTTTACTTTGTTAGATCCGTGTTCTGTTTTGATATCAGCATTTTATTGGCCTTATAAAATGAGTTTGAGCTGGGTTTGGTGGTACACACCTGTACTCCCAACACTTGTGTGGCTGAGACAGGAGGATTGCCTTGAGTCCAAGGCCAGCCTGGGGTCCATACTGAGTTCAAGACCAGCCTGGGCTACAGAATGAGACCCTGTCTCAAAAATAAACAGATAGATAGATAAATAAATAAATAAATAAATAAATAATCTTTCAATTTAAATAGTTCATAGGAGTTTATTTCTTCAGGGCTGGAAGTATAACCTAGTGGTTAAAGCCCTTGCCTAACATACACAAAACCCTGGGTTTACTCACGAGAACCACCCGAAGATTAGCTGAGCATGATGTGACTCTGCTGGAATCCTGGTGCTGTGGGGGCTGAGGGAGGAGTTGGAAGCCAGTCTGAGCTACATAGTCAGTTCAGGACCAGCCTGGACTACAAAGTAAGACCCTGTCTCAAAAAAAAAGTAGAGGAAAGTTTATTTCTTCAGAGTATGATTTCAGAGTTTGATAAAACTTGTTGATAAAATCATTTGTGCTGGGCTTGGGACATAGTTCAGTGGTTACACCAAGTGGCCTAGGACGTTCAAGGCTCCAGTTTGATCATCCAGTGCTACACAATAGCTGGACATGGTGGTGCACTTGTGTAACCCCAGCACTTGGGAGGCTGAGGCAGGGAGATTGCTGTGTGTTCAAGGTCAGCCTGAGCTACATAGTGAGTTCAGGATGAGCCTGGACTACAGGGCAAGACCTTGGCTCAAAAAGAAAAATAAAAACATCTGTGCAACTGGGCATGGTGAAACATGCCTGTAATCCCATAACTGAAGCGACTAAGGAAGGATCGAAAGTATGGGCCAAATGTGGGTGACTTAGTGAATCTCTGTCTCAATATCTTATTAGTTTAGAGACAGAGTCTCACTCTGTAGTAGAGACTGGTCCTGAAGTCATTATGTCGCCCAGGTTGGTCTCAGATTTATGGCTATCCTCCTTCCTTAGCCTCCCGAATACTTGGATCATAGGTGTGTACCACCACATCTGGCTAATTTTTATATGGTGCTAGGGAATCAAACCAAAGATCTTCTGATGCTGGCTAAGTGCTTTAATCACTGAGCTACGTCCCCAGATTCACTGTCTCAAAATTTAAAAGGGGAGGATACAACTGGGGATTAGCTCAGTGGGCCTTGGGCTTGATCTTATTACCAACCACCACGCCCCCGCCAAAAAAAATTAGACAAACGAAAAGATGTACGTGGTTTATCTTCTCTATATTTTTTGATTGTTTGTTTGTTTGTTTGTAGTAGGGTCTTGCTAAATTGCCTAGGCTCAGCTCTGTTGATAAATTGTGGTCCTCTAGCCCCAGCCTCCCAGAGCACTAGAATTACAGACCTCTGGACCTAGATTATCTCTGTTTTGGGAAAGGGTCTTGTAAAGTTTTAAAGGCAGGGCTAAAATTCATGACTCTTGTCTCAGCTTCCCATACTGTTGAGATAACAGGTCTGTGCCACCGTTTTCTTTTTGACTGATGAATGTAATTTGCTTAATTTATAATTAGTGTATTGGAAGTAATTTGACAGTTTGGATATATATATATATATATATATATATATATATATATATATATATATTTCCTTTTCTTTGGTGGTTTGGAAAATACTATTCCATCACCTTCCTGTATCTAGTATTGCTGTTGAAAAACCTAACATCAACTGATTTTTATTCATTTTCCTGTGACATACTCATCTTCTAAGCCTGGTGTCTGATAGTCATAAAGCTCAGTGTGAGCCAGGCATGGTGGCACGAAACTGCCCATTCCTGCATTCTGGAAGGCTGAAGCAAGATGATAGCAACTTCAAGGCCAACTTGAGCAACTTAGTGACTTAGAAAGACCCTGTCTCAAAATAAAAATGTTTTTAAAAAGGAATCTGAATGTAGCTTAGTGCAGAGGCCCTGCATTCAATTCCTCAGTACCACCAAAAGAAAAAAATCCTGATGTTGTAGGCATACACTATCCCTTCACGTCCTCTCCGGCACTACTTTTTCCATCATTTTGATCTGAGGTGCTTCATATTTGTGTTTATTCCAAAAGATTTGTGTCCATTATTTCTTTAAATATTTCCCCATCAGGTTTATTTTTCTCTCTAGAATTACCTCTATTTGGATATTAGCACCTTTACTTCTATCTTTAATGTCTTTTGGATGTTCTTGTACTGGTTTATTTTATATTTATTTTTTGAGGTACTGGGATTGAACCCAGGCTCTGTGCACTAAACTACATTTCCAACATTATTATTATTATTGACAGAGTCTCATTCTGCCCAGGCCGGTCTTAAACTCATTATGTAGCCCAGACTGGCCTCAAACTCATGGCAATCCTACTGTCTCCGCCTCCCATGTGCTGATGAGATTACAGGTGTGCACCACTACACCCAGTTTATGTGGTGCTGGAAAATCGAACCCCAGGCCTTGCACTTGTTAGGCAAGCGCTCTAACCACTGAGCTATGCCCCCAGCACCTCATTACTATTTTTAAGTTTTGAGGTAAGTTCTCACTAGGTTGTTAAATTGCCCGGGATGGGTTCAGATTTACTTTCCTGCACCAGCCTCTGAGAGTGCTGGGGTTGCAGATCTGCCCCACCACACTCAGCTTTACATTCTCCGCTTCTTCAGTCCTTTCTGTTACATTTTCTCAGTGTGAGTCTCTAAGTCAGGTACCAGCCAGCACGCAGAGCTTTATCTGTGTTCCCATCGTTCCCCATCCCTTGCATTACCACCGAGCTCCACCTCGGGTCCGATTGGTTGCAAGAGCAGAAAACCTAACTATGAACTGTGCATAGAGATCTAGGCTGCCTATTCCTTGTGAGAACCTAATGCCTGATCTGGTGGAGCTGAGGTACCCCTTCTAGTACTAACCCCCATCTGTGGAAAACTGTCTTCTACTAAATGAGTCCCTGGTGCCAAAAAGGCTGAGAACCATTTCTAATGTATTGTTTTCCTTGCTAAACCGTAGCCTTCCTGTGGTTGATGCTGTCCGTTGTGTTTAGTTCAGTTCAAGTTCATTTCTCAGCCAATTTTTGTTTCATTCTTTATATTTCAGCAATCTTTTGTGTGGAGCTGGGGTGTGGCTCAGTGGTTAAAGCACTTACCTAACAACCTGCAGGCCCTGGAGTTCATTCCCCAGCACCACATAAAGCCAGGCACAATGCTGCACACCTGTAATCCCAGCACTCAGGAGGCTGAGGCAGAAGGATTGCCATGAGCCCAAGGCCAGCCTGGGCTACATAGTGAGCCAGGCTACCTAGAGAGACCCCGCCTCAAAAAAAAAAAAAAAAATGAGTGTGGTGGCACACACCTGTAATCCCAGCACTTGAGGGCTGAGGCAGAAGGATTGACAAAAATTCATGGGCAGCCTGGAATACCTAGTTAAGTTCAGGGCCAGCCTGGAGTACAGAGCAAGACCCTGTCTTAAGAAAGAAAGAAAGAAAGAAAGAAAGAAAGAAAGAAAGAAAGAAAGAAAAACTTTTTGTGTTGGGGAGGTGGTACTGGGAATCAAGGCCAGGGCCTTTGCATTGAGGTACTTCCTAGCCTATTTTTTAGGTTTGATTTTGAGACAAAGTTTCAGCAAGTCCCTAAGGTGCCTGGGTGGGGCTGGATCTTGCCCTCCTTCTCTGGCCTCCTGGTGCTAGGACGACAGACCTGCACTGCCAGGCCCACCTCGGATACCTCCGATGGAGACCTGGCAGTAACAATAGAGGATTCCCTTCAGAGATGGCACAAGAAGCACGGGAGCCGGGTTACCCATCATGCCCACCCGATACTATGGCTGGACTGTTCCTGCCTGCTGCGCATGGGCAGAGCAGGTCTTGGTGGCAGGAGGAGGTTTCAGGTGCTGCCTACTGAAATCTGCGTTGTGCTGCCAGGCCCTGTGACACAGGCAACATGGTTTGTTGCAAGTTCAAGCCCAGACCTTGTTTAAAAAAAAAAAAAAAAAGGCAAGAGTTATAGTTCAGTGTGAAGGCCCTAGGCTTAATCCCCAGAAAACGTATAAGATTCTTCTTCCAAGGCCATGTACTCCTCAGCAGCAGAGGAGATCCATGAGTTCCAAAGCTCACAGCCAGTGAGTACTGGAGAAATATAATTTTCAAAGACTTCAGTCAGCTGAGACTGTAATTCCATGGGACCTAAAGGAGATGTGGTTCTGTTTTGGGGATTGCTTATGACTTCCTGACCTTCCAAGGCCTCCAGTTGTAGACCCACATTGAGACACAGCTTCTTGACTGGTGGCCAGATAGAAAGGTTTCCTGAAATTTTTAAAGTGAGGAATGTGTGGGGTTTACTAACCACAGAAACCAGATAGGTACAGGCAGGGCCTTTATTTATAGCTGAAGGCATAAAACTTATCCTTAGTAGTGGCGTGTGTGTCCCCTAAGGCAATTCCTGGATTTTGTTCTACCTAGGCCCATCCACCTCTGTTCACCTAAGCATGCAAAGTGTATGGTTCCCTCACAAGGAAAACTGTCAGAATACCATGAGTGTAGTGACAAGTTAGAATACCATTAACAGCTTCTATTGTGTCATGTTTTCTCCACTAGCGACATACTGCAAGGGAACCCAAACGTCCGTATTGAAAGAACAAGGACACATTGCATGGTGTGCCTGGTGACGTCTAGGAGGAGAGCATGCGCAGTGTTCGAGGCTGGGTACCACACACAGTAATGGCAACCATTGCTTCCTTCCTCCCTCCCTTTCCCCTTAGTTTTGCCTTCTTTTAAATCCAGTGTGCTGCTCAGCTTTCTGTAACTGCAACATTTACCTGAGATGAACAACTCCCAGGCTCAGAGGTCTCAGCCCACAGTGGCTTGGCCTCAGCTTTGGGCCTGAAGCAGCACGGTGCGTCATGGCAGGTGGGGAGGAAGCCGGGCACTCAGGGCAGCCAGCGAGCCACGGAAGGGGAAGAGCAGCACCGCCCTGACCCCCCCAGGGCACACCCCTCCAAAGAGCTTACTCCATTTGGCCCCAACTGCCAACAGCACCCAGGCTGGGAACCAAGCCCTTTGGCATACGGCCCTTGGGAGAGACATTTCAGATTCAAACCATAAGATATTTGAGATTTCCAGTCACGATGGCAGCCAAGCAACAGAGCTATACAGTGTCTCCTGTGGAGCCACTTAAAAAGTTGAGAATATGGTCAAAACTACCTGTTCTACGTAGCTATGACAGGGAGCAGCACCCCAACAATTGAAAGGAGACCACGGGAAGGCCAGAAGCCCCCAAAACACATCAGGAGTGGAGGTAAACAGCAGCCCAGGAAGCAGCCCCAGGCAGACTGTGAACAGGTGGGAGCCACCAGCATATGCAGACAGAGCAAAGCCCACCCAGAACCTCTGACCAAGGTTGGCGCGGATCTGGGAGAAGTGGAGGTTGACAGCAGTTGGTAGCCCAGCCTCCAAAAAATGAGCCCGTGGGTAGTGCATTCTACAAATGTAAAGTGAGCACCCCTAGAAAAAGGCCTCCTGGAGCCCAGATCAGAGGCAGTGCTCAGCAGCCATAACAGGCAATGACGTAAGCAGAAGCCATTTTTTTAAAAAACGAGCCCAAGACTGAACTGATTAGAGTAAAAGGAAAGTCAAAGGAGAACATCAGGGCCTTGGGATCACTCTTAAATGTAGGAATAAACTGGCACAGGAGACAGCTGCAGAGAGGAGAGGGGCAACACCAACCTCTTGAGCTAAGGTGTGGTGGGAGCACCTCGGAGGGTGGAGAGCCCCACCCTCAGGCGAGGAAGCCAGGACAGGCTAGAAGCGAACTTTGTTGAGGGGGCTGGGATGAACAAGACATCTCAGGGGACATCAGACCGTTAGACGTCCTCCCTCACTGCCTACTTCCAGCACAGAATCAGAGGAATTTCAGCCCCTTCCCACCCCCCCCACCCCCGCCAGACACACCCTCGTAGCCATTCAAAGAAACCTCCCAGCTAGGCCTTTAATATGAGGTCCTGCAACAACAGAAACACGGGAAGAAGGCAAGGCAGCAGGACACCCGCAGAAACACCTGAGACCCCAGAAACTAATGCCATGGGCCCTGAGATAGTGGTACCCATAGGGAAGGAAGGCAAAAAGCCAGTTCAAACAAGAAATGCAAGCAATGACCAGTGGACTTAAAGAGGAACTTATTAATCAAATAGTGGTCCTAATGGAGACAAAGCCCACTGAGCATATAGAAACCACAAATAAAAAGTTGGCTGAGGTAAATAAGGAAATGCAAGATATGAAGGAACATTTTAATAGAGAAGTGGAAATTCTGAAAAGAAATTAGCTGAAACTCAGAATATGAAAAATAATTTGAAAGCAGGGGAAGTTGACTTGAACATTGTGAGAACAGAATCTCGGAGGACAAGGCTGAGGAAACAAATGCTACAATTAGGCACGACTCCAAAGTTAGAAATGAGCAAAGTAGCTGGTATCCAGATGATAGATGATTCAAATGATGATTCAGATGATGAATGATTCAAAGAGAACCAATCTCAGAATTATAGGTGTGGGAGAAAAAGCAGAAGACAGCACCGAAGGTATAAAGAAATTATTCAAGGAAATCATACAAGAAAATTTCCCAAATCTAGGAAAAAGATTAATTTTCAGCTACAAGAAGCTTATAGAACTCCAAAGAACCTCAACTAGCAAGACTCACCATGACATGTCATAATCAAGACCTCAGAAATACAACATAAAGAGAGAATATTAAAAGCAGCAAGAGAAAAGCAGACATTATTCTACCAAGGAAAGCCCACTTGAATTACCACAGATTTCTCATTGCAAATTTTAAAGGCCAGGAGAACTTGGAGCAAGATCTGTCAAGCTTTAAAATGCACCAAGTGTCAACCCAGGTTGTTGTATTCAGCAAAATTATCCCTGAAAATTGAAGCAAAAGTAAAAAATTTTCATGATCAAGAATCCCTAAGAAAATCTGTGACCACTAGTCCAGCATTTCGGAAAACACTTGAAGGAGTCTGAAAGACACAAGCAACACCAAAGAACATGGAGAAAACATTTGAAGACAAAGTGTAACAAAAAATTAGATTGGTATTTGAATCATTTGATTGGTATCTTACTAAAACAGTACCAGCTTTCTCATAAAATCTGTGCAACTTCTCCATAAGTATTATTTAATGGTATATTAGTTTACAGACATAATCAACATGGGGAATTGGTATAAAATCTTTTTAAAAATATGGATGCATGAATTTATGGATGGATAGGTAGATAAAATGCTAAACCAAATCTGGGGAAATGTTAGTAATTAGTTAAATGTGAGTACATAATTTATGAAAGTTAAAAAATTCTGTAATAACTAAGTATGCCATTATATCTATTGTTTATGTATAATTTAGTCTTGTGATAAGATGTAAGTTGCTTGTTGTTTTTGTTGTTTTCATTTTGGTACTGGGGATTGAACCCAGGTCCTTGAGCTTGCCAAGCAAGCGCTCTGCCACTGAGCTACATCCTCAGCCCTAGATGTAAGTTGTTTAATGTAGCAATTCATTTATTTGGTCTTCGATGTAAGTTTATCCTAAGAAAACTGACTGAGGTAATGATAACCTGAATGTCTTTTGAATGTACAAACATTTGCCTTTCAGTACTAGCTAAAGCATTTGAAATTTAACTTCTCTTTATCGCATTTTTTAGCCTGATGAATGTCATTGTTATGGTTTTTTTCTTATGTGGACTAGTGGGTGAGGCCATGTTAAAGAATCTTGACAAAAATACAGTAAGATATGGGAAAGAAAGAACTTCTGCAAATTGTCCCAGTAAAGGGCTCTGCTGGACCCAGAGAAGAAGCATCCAGATATGCCCACTGCAGCCCATTCTAGGTGTGGGAAGCTGAGCTAAAGACTGGTAATTTGAGTGGTGAAGTGAGTCAGATACAGAAAATTAAATATGTTAAGTATCACATGGTTTCTCTGATTTGGGAAACCCAGAATACAAGCATCCTATAGAACCACATGGTGTGATAGTGGGAGTTAGGGGGGATGGGAAGGGTGTGGGAGGGCCAAAAATGGGAAGAAACTGTAAAGTTGATGATGTGATATTTATGTGCACAAAATATTCAGGTTCATTGTAAGCATTATGTATTGTATATATTTATATATGTTAATATATACAAACATGTAACATATATCAACATATAATCAAAAGTGGGGAAATTTTTTAAATGTTTGAAATCTAAAATTTATTAATTTTAGAACCCTCATAACATCTTTGAGTTGCTTGTTAAACTTTATTTTATAAAAATGTCACTTTTTGCAAATTGAAACAACACTGAGGTTCCATCTAACTCCAGTAAGTGGCTAGTATTAGGAACTCAAAAACAACAGATGCTGGTGCGGCTGTTGGGGGGGGGGGGGGGAAGGAGCCCTCCCACATTGCTGGTGGGACTGTAAACTGGTACATCCACCATGGAAAGTAATATAGAGATTCCTCAAAAATGCGAAAATCGATATCCCACTTGACCCAGCTAGACCTCTTCTGGGTATCTTCCCAAAAGAGTTAAAGTCATCATCATACAAGAATGATACATGCATACATATTTTTTCTTTTTTTGAGACAGGGTCTCACTCTGTAGCCTAAGTTGTTCCTGAACTCACTGTTATAGCCCAGGCTGGCCTTGGACTCAGGATGATCCACCTGCCTCAGCCTCCCCAATGTGAGGATTACAGGCGTGTGTCACCAAGCCCAGCTTTTGTGGTGCTGGGGAATTGAATTCAGGGCCTTGCACTTGCAAGGCAAGCACTTTAATCACTGTGCCATTCCCCTAACACCCATGCATACCCATTTTATAGCAGCACAATTCATAATAGGCGAATCTTCGAAGAAGCCAGTATACCCAAGTACTGACTGGGTAGAGAAGATATGCTATATATACACAGTGGAGTATTACTCTGCCATTAAGAATGACAAATTTGGGCTGGAGGAATGGCATAACAGTTAAAGTGCTTGCTTCTAAGTGCAAGACCTTAGTTCAATTCCCCAGCACCACATAAGCCAGAGGTGGTGACACCTGCCTATAATCCTAGCACTTGGGAGATTGAGGCAGGATTTCCACGAGTCCAAGGCTAGCTCAGGCTACGTAGTGAGTGCAGGACCAGCCTGGACTACAGAACAAGACCCTGTCTCAAGAAAAGGACAAATTTGAATCATTTGTAGGAAAATGGATGCATCTTGAGACCATCATGCTCAGTGAAATGAATCAGACCCAGAAACTTAAATATATGGTATCTCTAATATGAGAAAACCAAACCATAAAAAATGTAAGAGCCGCTTAAGACAGAAGATGGGCTTAGAGCAGGAAGTGGGCGGGTGAGAGGGTAGAAAGGGTAAAGGGGCGCGATTTGTCAAGAAAAGTTTTTGAAAAGATGTCGTTTTCATGATTCAAATCTGGTTCCAATTTTTTATTTGTATATCAATATTCAATATACTAGCTTACCAGTTGTGATCAGGAAAAAACTTAGTAATCCATTCTTTCAGTGATCATGTCAGATTGTGATGATTTGATATTTAACCCTTTCTAGTTCACCGTGAGCTGCCGAACTGGTTACTGACCAGTCCAGGTTAACCCTTGGACAGGACTGGGCGCCCCGTCGTTCCCGCAACTCTGGCGTGACTGCCGCTTCCCCGCTTCAGGTGCGCTCTGCGGTAGTTCCTGGCTCACTCAGCCAACACTACTGGAAACTACCAGCAGGGGTCACCACAGGCACACCCGTCATCCAGCAAGTCGGCACCTGCCCAAGACTGCAGAACCTGAAGATTAGCCAATTACCCTGATTAAAGAACAAGGGAACGGCCACCAGGCCCGGAAGGGACGGTGGCGACCACAGCACCGGTGTTTCATTCTGCTGAACTCTCACCTGAAGTCATTCCGATAGGTAAGCTGGGCGTGGTGGCGCACGCCTGGAATCCCAGCACTGGGAGGCAGAGGCAGGAAGATTACCATGAGTCCAAGGCCAGCCTGGGCTCCACAGTGAGTTCAGGACCAGCCTGGGCTGCAGCGCGAGACCCTGTCTCAGGAAAAAAAAAAAAAAAAAAAAAAAAAGATGTGGCAGGGAAGTTCTCACAAGGGAGTGCTGGGAGCCTTTCTCAGATGGGATTCCAAAAAAGCAGCGCAACTACCAGGGCAACCAGACCCAAGCACTGCCCGGGGCACTTGCACACAGCACGCTGCAGCGCCCTGCCAGCAGAGGGCGGCGAGAGGGAGAAAGCGGCGCCCGGCCCACCTGTCGGCAGCGCTGGGCGGGGGCGGCACAAGTGGGAACTGATCTCGCAGGCTGAAGACGGTCTTCTTTCGCTGTTTTGGGCAACAATTTGGGCGCGAGATTCCAGCCCCGGCTCGGGCTCTGGCTTGCTGGGGCAGCTGACTGGGTCCCTGGGTAAGCAAGGCGCTCGGCGGTTTGCGCTCCAGATCCACAGTGTGTATATGGCAGGGCCGACATATACTGGGAACAGCTTCCGCACCTCAGAGAGGAATTAGTTGACTAAAGCATTATGGGGCATGTTTGGGGCCGCTCCCCACCCCACCCCCATATTTACAAGCTAGGGGGCCAGGGAGCACGGGGTGGGGGGAGGGTGTTTTGGGAACTGCGCTGGTCTGATTTTTGCCTGAAAGCATTTAAATCGGGGTAGAGGGGACCCGTGGTTGCATCCATGGCTGAGCCTCCCCTACAGCGATCCCGCTGCAGGTAACAGCCTGGCATCCTCTGAGGACTGGGCGTGGGGGTGGCCTCTTGTAGCGCGGCCAGATAGGCGAGACCTAAGAGCTGCCATCTTCAGAGTCCTTCTGCCGAGGTCTCCGCTCACCCTGTTTCAGGGGTTCTCCTGGCGACTTGCCAGTGCTTTCAGCCTCCCGTTTCCCTGCCCCCCCTCCTCTGTCTCTTCTCTGAAGCCTCCAAGTGCCTTCCTCTCCCTATGGGCCCCCAGACTCCTAGGTCATCTGGCAATCAAGGCCTGTCTTGCCTTCCTTTTACCATCTCCGCTTACACCTGCCCTGCAGAAGGGACCCTGGCAGGGAGTTCTGACCACCTGTCTTAGTTACTTTTTAATTGCTGTGACTCAATACCGGACATCCACAGTTTAGGGAGGAAAGATTTGTTGTAGCTTACAGTTTCTGAAGGTCGCAGTCCCTTCATGGGTGGGCAGCTGGGAAATGATGGAATTGCATAGTGGAGCAGAGAGAGATTGGCAGGAAGGGCGGAACCAGCTCACTCCCCTCCAGGTCGAGCCCCAAGCACATTCCAGCCAGGAGCCCCCCTTTCCAAACCTACACAGTATCCACAGGAACATGAGGCTTTTGGGGGACACTCTAGATCCAAGCCAGGCCACCACCAATCCTCCACTTCCTTGGCTGCACCGCTCAGTGAGGCCAGCGCTGACAAACCACGTGGGGGCCCTGCCCTCCAAGCTGTAGTATATATTGGCACGGAGGCGCTATTCTGCTTGTGTCTTCGAGAGGAGAGAAAAGCCTAGTCTGAAGGGCAGACAGTTAATGAGGTAGGGTGGGCACTGGAAAGGCCGGTGAAGGCCAGAAGGCTCCGGGCCTGGATTACAAGCTGAGCAGCTGTGTGAACCACACCGGCTGGCAGCATGGGCTGACAGCACGGGGCATCCTGAGGTCAGCGATGTAGAATGAGCATTACTGGAAGGGCCGGGCCCAGCCTGGCTACAGTGGAGACCCTCACCGAGGCTGACTCTGGCTGGACCAGTGCCCATGGGCAAGAGGCTTTGGTTCTCACCAGTCTCATAAGCCAAGATGTTCACCCCCATCCCAGGCCAAGGGAACATGGACCTTCACCAACAGAAGGAACTTCTACAAGATGAACTTCAGAGAGAATATGGCTGCCAACGAGAAGTCGGAGGACTTATTTATAAGCACATGGATTGAAAATGGTAGCAGTGATGTCTGATTTAGGAAGGGTTTTGTTGTTGAGACAGGGTCTCACTCTGTGACCCAGGCCAGCTTTGGACTCAGAGCAATCGTCCTGCCTCATCCTTCTGAGTGCTGGGATTACAGGCGTGCACCACCACGCCTAACTTTATGTGGTGTTGGAGAATTAAACTCAGAGCCTTGTGCTTGCTGGCAAATGCTATAACTGCCATGCTACTCCTCCAGCCTCTCAGAAGTAGTTCTTAAAAGCCAACATAAAGCCCTAAAGAACAAAACTTCCAGGGGCTAGACAAATGGTACAGCGGTTGAAGTGCTTGCCTAGCAAGCACCAGGCTCTGAGTTCCATTTCCCAGCACCCAGTAGCTGGGCATGGTGGCGCCATCATTCGGGAGGTTGAGGCAAGACTGCCGTGAACTCAGGACCAGCCTGGACTTCAAAACAAGACCTTGTCTCAAATAAGTTATTCAAGTGGACCACTGAGGTCACTAGTGAAATCTCTGAAAGGTTAGAAAGCCAATATGCCTTTCTGCATCCACCCCTACGCCAGCAGTATTCTGATTTATAACAGAAACAGAAATTCTGCTTTTATTATTATTATTGGTACTAGGGATTAAACCCAGGGCTTCACACGGAGTTTCTACATCCCCAGCTCATTTTTACTTGTGATTTTGAGACAGTCTTGCTAAGTCACTAAGTTGCCCAGCCTAGGGTCAAACTTATGATCCTCCTGCTTCAGCCTCCCAAAGTGCTGGGACTTCAGGCCTGTGCCCCTTGGCCGGGCTTATGTATGACTTCTCTACCATATCATCTCTGAAATACACCTATGTTGCTGTTATATTAAAATCTACCCTGTGTTCCGTCTTCTGTTGACAGTCGTGGCTGCTCCAGCACTGTTGCCAGCACGCCTGTCTGTGTCTCCGGCTAAACGTATGCACACTCTCCTGTTGCTATAACAACCTATTTTTTTGTCCTAAACAAAGGTTTATAACAGACAGTTCCAAACATACAGCTGATGGAGTAAGGAGCCCTGCGCGCCCGTCACCCAGCGTCAGCGTGTCACCTGCTAACCCTACATCGTCTACCCCACTATTTTTCTTATGCTGAGATAACTTAGAGAAAGGCCTGCAATGCATCATATTCACACATCCACATGTATTCTAGAATCTCTCTCGTGTGAGATACTGGGGACTGGAACCCGGGCTTCTGCACTGCGACACCTCTGCACGCCCTCCCCTCCCCTCCTTTATCTAAGATGCTGAGGCTGGGCTCAGACCTGCGATCTAGAGCTACGTGCTACCACATTTTTTGTTTTGGTTTGGTTTGACACAGGGTCTCACTCAGGCTAGTCTTGGACTCACAGTAATGCTCCTGCCTCAGCCTCCCGAGTGCTGGGATTAAAGGCATGCATACCACATCCAGATTTTTGTGGTGCTGGGGAATCAAACTCAGGGCCTTGTGCTTGCCAGGCAAGTGCTTTAACCTCTGTCACTCCTCCAGCCCCAACTTATTTTTAAAACAACCATAAAGGAATATACAATAGCCACAGATGACAGATGGGATCCCAGGTAGGATGTCAACTGAGCTTAAAGGAAAGCCTGGTAGAACCACACAGGGTATAGGAACAGTCTGCAAGTAGCCGGACTCCAGAGCAAGGACCAGGCCAGGCCTTGTTCAGAGAAAAGGCCACACCAACATTAGGCATCTGATTTCTAGCCTGGCGCTCCCACCACCATACCCCAAAGGCCCACCCAAGGACTGAGATGGGGGTAGCAGAGAAGCTGAGTGGAGTGCTCTGGTGCCCCATCTCGTCCCTGGCCAAGGGCTGTGCAAAGGCCCAGGCAGCCGTGCACTCCTCTGAATCTGTGGTCCTCTTGAAGCACTGAAATATTATCCAGTGTCTTATAATCAGCCCTGCAAGTCTGAGATGCTGCCTCCACTTCGCAATTGAAAAACCAAACCTGGCAAACTGCTCACAGACAGCAGGAAATGGACAAGGGGAAGGCAACCAGTAACAGCATGAGATCCTGTCGTGAGTCATCACACCCCTCATTCCCATCCTGGTATCTGTACCATCTGATACCCAAGGCTCACCCTGCAGCCCTGGCAGCCCTGGCCAAGGGCACACTGGCCCTCAGGGTAACCTTCAGCATCACTGTGCCTAGGCAAGTACCAGTGGCCTTCAACACCTGATGAGCAGCAAAGCTGGGAGCTGCCCTCCTTGGGTCTGCTTGTCCTCGAGGCTCAGGACTCCAGGGCAACTGGTGGCCTCCAGCCCCTCCAGCACCTGGACAGACTAGAGTACTCAGAAGAGCAAGCCCCCAGTCTGGGATCAACAGCCACAGGATGAGAAAGGTTAAGCAAGCACTGCCAACGGGGAGGCTGCCTGGACAACCCCTCAGGGTGTCTTCGGGAGTCCTTCTACTCCTAACTCACCATTTAGTCTCCAGTTATCAGAACCACAAGTTAGGAAGCCTCCTGGGCATTGAGTGTACCCTGAGGCCGCATGGGCTCTAGACTAGGCTTCTGTTGATTTCGGCTCTCAGTGGCAGGGACAGCCTGAAGAGCTGCTGCTTGCAACAAAGCGTGAACACCCACAACCATCCTGCGATGCCGGACTGCACATCCACACACGGGAACGCCTTAGAAGCTTTGAGCAAAACAGACTGACTACCCTGATCCCGAGGAAAGCCAATGAGAGGGTAAAGAAAATCAGCATCGATGGAAAGTAGGGAAGAAAAAAATCAGTGACTGGAAAAAAAAAAGTGACCTTTGTTCAAAGTCTTTGCCCCATGGAAATTATGCTGTCCCATGCCAACTGCTACAGGCACTTGTAGCCGTTTTGTTATTTGCTTATCTCCCCCTACCCTATACATTTTTTAAAAAATTCACCATTTCCTTCTATTTATTTTGTAGCCTCATTCTTTTACCTTAAAATGTGTGGGCCATTTGGATGTGAAGAGGGGCACATATGCAAGGGTTAGTCATTTTCTTGCTCCCGAGGTAGCCATCCACTGCATCTGTGTGGGCCCAGGGCTTTTGTGTACTGTAAGGCTGGCCCAAGCTTCCTTCAGAGGAACTCTTGAGAAATCCCAAAATCCCAGCCCCTGGACGAGATACAGCTGGAACGGCCCTCTCACCTCTGCACAGATCTAGGCAGTATGAGCTAGGACAGAAGGTGGCACCAGAAGGTGGTGACCTCTATACTACACAGGACCCAGACCCTGCCCTGCCAAGCTGGGCAGCCTTGGGCCACCCTGTGAACTGTCTAACCAGTGAGATTACAAGGCGGTGATGTGGGCAAGGGTAACCTCTGCTTTGGATCAGGAAATCTCCCTGAAAAGAAGGCATGGCCACCACTTCAACAACCAGAACCTGTGTCAGTGCCTCAGAAAGGAGGATGGGAACAGACTAGGTCCTCTTCGGTCGCTGGGCCCAGGCTGGGGAAGAACTGTCTGCGGCTCCAGCCTAGCTCTCTCCCTCATCTCCATCCTGGTATCTGTGCTATCTGATGCCCAGGTCTCACCTGGCCTCTGCCAGACTCTAAGCCGTGTGTGTGTTCTAGGATCTGTCCCATCTTGTTCACATCTGGACCCAGGTGAATGACAGAATGAAGGGGTGCTCTAGTGGCAGAACTGAGGCTCAGTGACATGCCCATATTCATACAGCCAATAAGGGACGAGGCCCAGCCTGGCAGGCCCTCCTCCAAGATCTAGCCCTGAAATCTGCACCATGACCAGGGAGGAAAAAAGGAGGAGGGACGTTTATTTAACAGTAAGGTAGGGAGGGCACGAGAGGCCAGTTCACTTCGTGATGGTGTTCCTGCGGAGAGAAGAAGAACGTAAGGGCAGAGGAAGGGTGTAGCACCCCATCCGCCTCGACCCTGTGTGCCGCCCTACTCACGCATTCATGCTTTTGCCACTGCCACTGAGCACAATGTATGGAGTCTTCTGGGCCTTCTGCTTTTCCTGGAGCAAAGCCACAGTGCCCAGGGGCGTGTCACTGGAGCTCATCTTCTTCAGGAGCTGAGGGTTGGGAACAGTCAGTGTGGGGGCGGGAACAGGCCCAGCCGTCACTGGCCCCCGCGCCACCAATGCAGAGTTCCCCAGGTCTCTGAACACTCACTGCCTCTTCATCCAGCTTCTTCATCCGCCGCTCTGTCTTCATCTTGCCAGAACCCTTTCCATGAAAACGATGGGAGAGCTGCCGGAAGGCCTGGGGACACAGGACATGCGTGATGCAGGTGCGGCAGAGGCCGGGGCCACCTGTACGTGAAAGTTTCCCAACCGGGGGGGCTGTTGATTCACCTAGCCACATGCAGGGTCCCAGAGTGGGAAGAAAGGATGGGCAAAGTACACAGAAGCTGGCTGGAGGAATGGCACACCGGTTATAGAGCACCTGCCTAGCAAGCAGAGCCCTGAGTTCGATTCCCCAGAACCACGTAAGCTGGGCGTGGTGCCATGTGTCTGTAATCCCAGCACTCTGGAGACTGAAGCAGGAGAACTGCCATGAATCCTATGCCAGCCTGGGCTACATAGTGAGCTCAGGACCAGCCTGGGGTACAGAGCAAGACCCAGTCTCAAAAAAAAAAGAAAAAAAAGATATATAGATGCTGGTCCTGCCAGGGGCCCCAGCAAAAGTGTAAGATGCTTGGAAACAGATGTGCTGGGATCTTAAAAGTATGTGGGTGCTGGGATTGGACTGAAGGAGAATGACCACCCCCTAGGATGGCGGCTGGAGGGCAAAGGACTTCCGCTACAGTGGTGGGAAGAGGTACAAAGGGGCCTGTATGACCCACCTGCCAGCCTGTGAGGGGACTGCTGTGCTGTGTCCACTATAGAAAGAAACTGAGGCGGATTCTGCCATCCCACCGGCCACACCCGTTCCCTAGAGTGAGCAGCAGGACAGGGGCTGCCTTCATAGGCTCTGCCTGCAGAGGGCGCACTCACCTCTTTAGGTGTGAGCTTCCGGCCCGTCTCATCCACATACTCAATCTTAACATCGGGCTTGTAGCCATCCTTCTCCTTGAAGTCCTGAGTGAAGCCACGATACTCCTCCCTCCGGCTGTACTTGTCATCTATGGCCCTGGATCAAGGCAGGAGTTATGGGAGCCAGGTGGCACACACTGCTCCCAGCAACTCTTGAGCTGGCTCAGGCCCTATGACCGGCCCTGTGCCCCCCGGCCACACTCACATCTTGTCCTCAATGCAGTACACAGCTGAGGGCAGAGACTTGTTGGGGGCCTTCACCCGGGCCACCTTCTGCACTGTGGTCTCCAGTAGCCCTAAGGACAGACGACCATGAGATCCGGGCTTCCCATCCCCCACCCACAGAACAGTACTAAAGAGATGCATGCAGGCGCTGAGACCCTCATTGCCCCAACTGGGAAGCAAGGGGGTGCTGTTTCACAAACAAAGGAAAAAAACAGATTCAGAAATCAGCCCCTGGCCGAGGAAATGGCAGAGCTGGGATCCTAACATGAGGCCTCTCTTTCCACTCCTACTCCGTTACTAGGAGGAGGTGAGGCAGAGCCTGGAGTACAGCAGAGAAACAGGTGCTACCCAAACACCAACAGGTGTCTGCACGAACCAGGTGAGAAAGAGAAGGACGAGCTCAGGATGTCAGGGCTGAGGAAGAGTGGGCATAGTGGACCACGGGGATGGGAGCAGAGAGACAGACAGACCTACAATTGCCTACCCCTCCACAGTGCCCAGCCCGCACCTTTGTTCTGACACAAGAGCAGGGCGGCGGCCAGCCCTCTGTTCACGATGGGCTCCTCATCCAAGATGGTGGTGGAGGAGGCAGAGAACTGAGGAAAGCACATGGTAGGGGCATGAGCAGGCCAGAGGGGCTCTCACCCCAACCCACCAGTCACCCCCAACGTGTGCCAAGTTGTGTGGGACAAAGTTGGTTCCACCCCAGGCTAGCCCTCGGAGCTTTACAGCCTCCCTGCTCTGGGACACTGAATGAATGGTCCCTCAGCTAAGCCAGGACAGAGCTGGGTGAGAACCCAGGCCTGGCGTTCAGCCCACACCCCTGCCCATTCTCACATCTTGCTGCTGCTTTTCCTCATCCAGGTTGACTGTGCTCCAGCCGATGTTCTCCTCCCCGTCCGATTCAGAGCCACCATTGGCTGAGCGCTCCTCATCCCGTTCAAAGTCCTGGAGCCGCAAGTCAGGGTCATCCTGGGCAACGCTAGCCCCAGCCCCAGCCCCAGCCCCAGCCCCAGCCCCAGCCCCAGCCCGCCACCCCTTGGTGCTAGGCTTGGTGGCGACCAGAAGCTGCCACTGAAAGCAGGGCTGCTGTGGGACCCACCATAAGCTCCTCCTGCTCCTCCCGGTTGCCGGCCAGCCCATAGGTAGGGATCTCCCCCAGGGTTCGGCAGAACTCCGAAGTGGCATTGAACACGATGGCCCCTTTCCGCTCAGGGTCCTCTTCCTCCTCCCAGCCCCGCTGGCGAGACTCCAGTTTCTTCACAATCTCCACCACCTGGGGGAGGGAGCGGCTGTGGGCAGACCCAGACGTTTCTGGGGGTGGTACCACTGCAACCCAGGAACCCACAAATCTTCCCTGGGTGCACTGAGTCAGCCATTTGCACAGCCTATACTGTTCTTCCAACTGGCTTCTCCCTTAGAACCTCCATCCACTCTCATTCTACCTCACTTGGGCACTTCTATTCCAACATCAATGGCTCCCTACTGCTCTTTAAACTCACACCTAAAATCCCACCAAATCCTTCCTGACTAGGCCTGTGCCAACCCCTCTCAAAGCCTCTCAAGTACTACCTCAGCATTATATGCCTTCCCCGAGGGGCCCTCCTGCTACCTGTTCCTCACCTAATAAATTCCCCTTTTCAGGACTCATTTCTGGGCACCCCTCCCCAAGGCGAATAGCCCAAGCTCTGCCTCCACCCTCCATGTCACACTGGATGGCCAGTGTCTCTCTTAGAAACTCCTGTAAACCCCAAAGCCCCACAGCAAGCCCATCAGGGCAGTTCCAGCATGCCTTGCCACTCCCAGGTCACCTGCCACCAGGCGCTCAACACCACCAGAGACCACTGCTCCCTCACATTCACAAGGTCCCTGCTGTTCCCCACGCTAGTCAGCCCCATGAGCATGGTGCCCTGGACTATCCTGCTTCCCAGTGACACCCCAGCCTTGAAAAAAGGACCTCATTCACAGCAGATGACCCACATGCCCTGAGGGGAAGGAGAGGCCAGGAGGCCCACTAAAGCTGGAAACCTCACAAACAAGACCTTTAACAGAAACGAGGCTTCCGGGGGAGAGCACATGCTGCTTGTGAGAAGGGAGGCATGTGTGCTCCTGAGGACAGAAACCGCACTCGCATGGTCACCGGGGCCCAGCCCCCTCCAGCTAGCCCCAGCCTCACCTTCTCGCCACTGTCCCGCAGCTGCTGCAGCTGCTGCAGCTGTCGCAGTCGGCGCCCCTTCTCCAGTTGCTTCTGCAGCTCCAGTTCCACCTCATCCTCCTCCAGCACCTCTGGGGACCCTGATGGCAGAGCTCCACCGTCCTCTGGTAGGAACAGAGAGGTGCCGGCTCACACCACCTCCAGGGCCCCGGGGCCCCATCCCCCTGTGCTATTCGGCCCCTCACCCTCATCACTGATGTCCATGTTCTCCACACGGGTGTCATCTGACGGTGTGGGCTGGGGCACGGGCTCCTTCTCCTCATCATCTGGGGCCACTGCTTCTGCTTCAGGCACTCGGCGCCGACCCCGGCCTCGTAGTCTAGGAAGAAGAAGCCCCTCTAATGAACACAGGCCCTAGGCCAGCCCAGACCTCACACCTTCACCATGTCCAAGCCTACCTGGAACCAAAGTCCCCATCCTGAGTCTGGTCCCCAAGAGGCAGCAAGTCATCTGCCCGCATGACCACCTCCTTCTCCTTCTTGCGGATTTTCTTCACCTTTCGCTTGGTCTTTTTGAAGGTCACCTGGGGGGGAAGAAAAAAGAGATGTGGAGAAGGAGGCCAGTTACCACAAAGCCTCAACAGTGGTTGTTTTTCTGATGTGATGCTACTAGGCACTGTCCCTAGCACTTTCCAAGCAACACATCAAGGGGGTGCGTCACTCCACTGCAAGATGGGAACTCAGGTACAGAGGTCAGGTACCCTGCCCAGGGTTACTCAGCACCTACGTGGGGGGGCCAGATCAGGGTCCTCAGTCGTCTAGCTCTAGGATCCTGACCCTCTTACCCAAGATCACACTTGCTGTCCGCTCTGCTCAGAGTCCCTCCACAAACAAAACCCACTATTTCCTGTCCCCACTGCTCTCAGCAAACTCAAGAGGAAGTAACTGTCATCACCACTCCACATGGGCACCTGGGTACTCTTCAGTGACATACCTGAGGCCCAAGCTGGTTACGCGGCAGAAGCGGAGCACAGATGTGGCTCTACTTGGCTCAACAGTTCCTACTGACGAACACCCAGTGCCTCCATGGCTGCTACTCACTGCTCACCCAGGAGCCAAGCACTGTCCCAACACTACCTCCCTTATGAACGTGTACATGCAGCAGTGATCCCCAGGGATCCTGGCTATCCAGACAGTGTAGGCGGGGCTCACCATCTCCTGGGGTGTGAGGTACTCAGAGGCCAGCCGGGGCCCTGATGAGCTCAGAGAATGTGCCTGCAGCCGCAGCTTGGCCCGGATCTCTTCCAGCTCCCGTTCCCGCAGCCCATCGGCTATGCCGCCCTGCTCCAGCCGAAAGGAATGTGGCCGCTCACCCTCCAGCTCCTCATCATACTTGGCTAGGATAGAGCGAGGTTTTTGCTGTAAGACAAGATGTACAGTTTAATCCCAGGCTGGCAGCTGGAAAGCCATGGGACGAGTTTCTCTGGCACCTCTGCACCAACGCTCTCCACCTCAGCCGCCCACCCTGCTGGCATGCCTGCGCCAGGTCGTCCACGCTCTCATCCTCCGCATAGGGCAGGTAGTCAGGCTTCTTCTTCCGCAGCTCCATATTCTTCTCTGCCCGCTCCTTATCCACGAGGTTCACGTTCACCAGCACATCCTCCTCCTCCTGCAGCACACCTGGGGACAGCACAGGCAGCAGCCGCTCACACACACCCTCCCCTGACTCTGCAGTGCCTGGACTCTCACCCAGAGTGCCCCGGTGCAATCACCTTTGTCTTTGAGGGTCAGGATCACAGTCTCCCCTTCTCTGAATGACGCAATGGCATGCTCCACGGTAAGGCCCTGCAAGTCCCGGGCACTGTACAGATCCTAGGGGGAAGACCCGACTAGTCAGGAGCTGACACTGCCTAGCCCTGCGGTCACAGCACCAGTGTCACAGCAATCACCACCTCCATGCTTCTGCCCCAGCCACTGTAGCCTCACCTGCCGCCTCTGCTCAAACTCTTCTTCCACCAGAGTGCTGACACCAAACTCTTGGTCCATCTCCTCCAGCAGCTTGGCCTATGGGACACAAAACGGTGACCTGTGATCTTGGGCAGTTAGCATCACTAGAAAACATCAGAAACTCTGCCACGGGACAGTGCAGAAAGGAGAGAACTCATAGGCAAGCCATACAGAACTCAAGAGCAGGTATCACCGACCCAAGGGCCTCCTCTCTGAGCTGGCTGACCTCCCAAGGGTCAGGCTCCTACTTTCTGGCTCCCAGCTGCCAAAGTGCTCACCCTCTTCTCTGCCAAGTCCTTCTCCTTCTGCAGCTGCCGGCTCCTTTCAATCCAGGCTGCTGTGTCATCCAGCCAGGGATCATCCTCCCCCAGTGTTTTTATCTTCCTAAAGAACAAAAAGGACAGGAGGAGCTCGACGCCTGCTCCTCAACTCCAACCCATGAAGGGGCTAGGACAAAGCTACAGTTAAAGTGCTTGCCTAGCAAGCACAAGGGCAAGTTTGATTCCCTAGCACCATATAAACTGGGAATGGCAGCACACACCCATAATCCCTGCACTTGAGAGGCTGAGGCAGGAGGACTGCCACAAATTCAAAAGTAGCCTGGGCTACGTAGTGAGTTCAGGATCAGGCTGGACTACAGAGAGAAGCAGCAAGGACAGCAGCTTCCTCCCTGGCCATCCTGGACAGGACCCACTCACCCCAACTTCTGGTTCAGAAGACGCTTTTCCTTGGCAGCTGCCAGCTTCTCCCGAAGCTCCTCTCGCTGTCGCAAGGCCATAGGATTGATGACATCGGCTGCCACGGGCTCCTCCTTGGTGCCCGCCTCTGGAAGGGGGGCCCAGACGTGAGGCTATGCCTGCCCATGGCTGGTGGGGAGAGGAGGGAGCCACTCACCCTGCCCTCTTCTAGCTCAGAGGGCCAGAAGGGGCCAGGAGAGGCAGAAGAACCCCACCCCTGTGTCATTTCTGTGTCCCACCATACAATATGACAGGACCATCTATACTTTTCAAAGATCCTTAGATAAAATTTGGGGGGTTTTTTGTTGTTTTTGTTTTTAAGAAACAAATCAACACCTGCACAGCCCCAACTGTCCGCAGTGACCGTGCACATCTCTCCACCCATATAATCACACCTCTCATTTGGAAGGGCCAACCAACACAAGAGCATCGCAGGTCCCGGCTGTGACAGCAGGCAAATACATACTCAGAACCACTGAACAGAGCTACCTCTGCGCTCTAATCCTACTTTCTTCAAGGACCCCTTCAGATGGCCTTTTCTCCAACCCACATGCCCTCCCTGACCCCAGCCTCAGCCTTACACTCACCTTTCTTGACAGCACTGACTTCCAAGGGTTTCAGCCCCAACTTTGCCCGGAGTTTACTGAGGACAAAAGGTAAGTGTTAGAACTATCAAAGAAATAGGGTGTCAAGTCCATTCCTGGATCAAAGTATAGGCCTGACCCAGAGAGCCTAGGATATTGAGAAGGGCATTGGCTTCCAGACCAGGTAACATGGGTGCTAGGCCTGGCCTGCCCCACCAGCAAATGTGATCCTCTCATGTCCTACGTTCCCATGTTGCACCTCAGAAGATCTGCTAAAATGACTTACATGGCCCTCCTGAATACAATCAACGTGGTTTAGTACAAGAAAGCTCTCCCCAAGTGGCTGCCCCAGAAGCCAGTTGTCTCAGAAGAAAAAAAAGTCAAATAAAAAAGCAACAGTACTCACTTGGTCTCCTCGATGCTGAGTGAGGAGGCATCTCCTGAGTTAGCTTTGGAACTGGCAGCTGGAACAACCAGAAGCACGGTTTGCAGGCTGAAACGCAGGACCACGAACCCAGCATCTTTGCCTCCAGCCACAGTGTCAAAGATGAGCCCCTCACCAGCACCTAGCCTGCTGCAAGGCCAGAGAGCAGTAGCTTCTTCCCACCATGCTCCCCAGCAGCTCCTCTACTTGAGCCCCCATCCATCAGAGCCCCGCTTCTTCTAGCACCTTCCTTTCCTGACCCATAAGATTCAGCTCTCTCCACTACCCACTTTGCCCTCTATACTTTCTACATCCTGTGTCTTCAATTTCAACTGTTCTTGTCTCATTCTGACAAAACCCTATCCAAATGTAAAGGCCTGTTCAACCACTGCCCACCTCTGAACCCTACAACACAGCCTGCCATTTCAAGGCAGGGACTGTATCATCTGTGCAATGTATAGTCAAGAAACGTTCAAGAAATGTTGGGGCTGGAGGAATGGCAAGCACATAGCCCTGAGTTCGATTTCCCAACACAAGGTAGAGCTGGGTGTGGTGGCGCCCACCTATAACCACAGCACTCAAGGGGGCTGAGGAAGGAGGACTGTTGTGAGTCCAAGGCCAGCCTGGGCTACATAGTGAGTCCAGGGCCAGCCTGGGGTACAGAGCAATACCCTGTCTCAATAAAAAGTTAATGGGTGGACAAGGTCTTGCTCTGTAGTCTCTGTAGACTCACAGCAATCTTCCTGCATCCGCCTCCCGAGTGCTGGGATTACAGCAGGTGTGCACCACTCTACCCAGCAGGAGTTTACTCTTTACTACATGTTGGAGACACAGAAAAATAAGCATTTTGGAGTCCTCCACCCTTTTCAGTAAGTGCAAATAATCTCAGTGAACACCAGAAAGAGAAGTATGGCACTGTCAAAGGCACTCCCTTAAGCAGCACCACAGCTACCACATCTTTCCTGCACCCTCTCTTCCACCCACTTTCTCCTCAATGGTCCCCAAGGTTTCTCTTTCCACCAGGGCCCTCTTCTGGCCCTCTCCAAGGTCACCAAAATCTTTACTTGCAAGTTCACTGTATTCTTTTCAGTACCGGGCTAGCTTGATCTCCTGTAGTGTGTGACACTGTTCCTCACTCTAACTTTAACTCTAGCTTTATTCTCGTCCCACAGAGCCCATACCATATTCTCTGGTTCCTGCTTTGTGGGCTACTATGCCTCCTTATTATGTAACAGTATTTTCTGCCTGTTACTAACCGACTGGCACTTCTCAAAGTGTGTTTCTGACCCGACCTGCTCACTCCACTCTCTCAGGGGGTCTCCGTGAATCCAGAACTGTCCTATCCAGCCAGGCTTTCTCCATGGGCATCAACCTACCCGTTCTCCAAAGCTGAATTCATTACTGTTCTCCTGTTCCAAAGCATCCTGTTAAAACTCCCCTAGAGGGTCCACCATTCACCCAGTTGCTCACCTCAAATTCAAGGAGTCACCCTCTCTTTTTCCTTCTTCCTATCCTCATCAAAACACTAAACTGCCCATTCCTTTTCCAAAACCCTCAATCGGTCCACTTCTCTCCGCGATGCTGCGGCTGCCCTCACCGGACTACCCTCACCTGAGGGCTTCACGGCCCTCCTACTTTCTGGGCCTCTAGTCCCGACTGTCTTTGACCAAGCATTCAATCAGGCAGGGATTTTCACAAACGATGCATCTGATCAACTCACTCCCCAAGTCACATTCACTCATCCATTCACCTCCCACCCCCAGGGCTGCGTTCAGACTTCTTACCAGGGCTCAGTACCCTTCCTTCGGGTTCAGGCTCCAGCTTCACTGTCTACACCATGCAGCCTACAGAGCTCGCCGACTATCGGCTTTTCTCTAGCGTCTGCACGCATAAGTACCTCGTCTTTCACACACCCAGCATTTGCTGGGGGCTGTGGCAGGCCACGCATAATCCCTATCACACTAACGCCCTTCCGTAAGCGTTACAGAGCACCCGACGGTGCCCGGTCCGGTGAGCGCCGCCGCAGGCCCGGACCCTCACCCGCCTCGTAGCCATCGTCGCGCTTTTCCCGCTTCACGCGGCGCTCGGAGGGCTCCGCCTGGCCGCGCTCCCGCCCGTGTGCGCCGCTGCGGGCTTCGGCTTCCGCCCCGCGCCGCCCGCTCCCGCGCTCGCTCCCTCGCTCCCGGCTCCGCTTTCGCCGTTCTCCGCCGCCGCCGCCGCCGCCGCCGCCGCCGCCGCCGCCGCTCCGGTGTTTGTGTTTCTTGTGCTCCCGATGCCGCGGCAGCTGCTCCGTGGAGCTAGCGGTGCTGGCCGCCGCTGTGGTCCCGGCCGCATCTTTCTCGCCGCGGTGCTTCTTTGACGACCCCATGGCGGTACGTCGGCCTGGAGCCCGGCAGCCGCGGAGCCCCGACGACACAAAATGGGAACGCTTCCGGGTCGCACGGCAGCGGCGTCTTGTTGCCGGAAGCCGAGGAAGAGCGCTTCCGCTATTGGCCTCCGAGCAGGACCCAAAGGCTCATGGGAAGGCCGCGATCCCTGAGCTAGTGCGCAGTCGCGGCGGCTTCCTCGGCCTAGGGGGCGGTGTTCGCGCACGCTGGGCTCTGGGAGAGATTAGCCCTTTTTTTTTTTTTTTTTTTTTGAGACAGTCTTGCTCTGTAGCCCTGGCTAGCCTTGGACTCGTGACCATTCTCCGCTGCCTCAGCCCGGGATTGCTAATTTGGGGCCGGGGAATTGAGCCCAGGGCTTTGCTCTTGCTAGGCAAGCACTTCAACCGCTGCGGCATTCCCCGAGCCCGAAACTGGGCTTCCTGCGGGTGGGAGTAGGCGCAAATCCCAGACGTTACGCAGCTAGAGGACTTCCCACCCGGCGTCCGGAGAGCCTTT
This sequence comes from Ctenodactylus gundi, assembly GCA_004027205.1. Taxonomy (NCBI): domain Eukaryota; kingdom Metazoa; phylum Chordata; class Mammalia; order Rodentia; family Ctenodactylidae; genus Ctenodactylus; species Ctenodactylus gundi. The sequence goes on from PVKB01005799.1 coordinate 51,448, forward strand.
CTGGAAGCCCCTGCCGGCTGCTCGGCTGCTTGTTACCTCCTGGTCTTTTCGTGGACGGTTCTCCTTTACAGTGGGCGCTCTCCTCGAGGCTCTGTCGGGTGTCGGAGGGTGGGGCGTGTTTTCCTCTTCCTCGACACATAAACCATACACCACCCTGACCCAGCCTCAGATTCCCCTAAGTACTGTCAGCCACGCTGCCCTCTCTCATTCCCTGGATTGGGTTTACTTGACCTGTGCCCTGAGAACTGTTAAGGAGTTTCAAATGATCTCAGTGTGCCTGCGAGACCATGAAATTGAAGGCAAAATCTGTGTGTGCGTGCTTTTTTTTTTTCTTGAGGGTCTTTAAAATTGCTGGGACTTAAGAGCTTTGCTCATACAATCCCACCTGACACCCCAAGGTGGGCCCCTGTAAGACCTTCCCAGCATGTTAGGATATATTTTATGTTGCCCGGTTCAAGCCTCCAAGCGACACACACTCGGTGGAGGAGGGGACGGACGCATCGCGGGGTGTCTCCTCAAAGACAGAGACCGTTCTGTCCTGTTCACTCTTCGATTTCTAGGTCCCAGCAGGTATGTTGGAGACAGGATGGAGGCCTGAGCTGTTGCTCTCCCAACTGTCCCACTTCTCAAGAGCAGAGATGCGTTCTGGACACCAGGATAGCCAGTGCTTCTGGGGATGTGGGGACAGACCTGCTGTCATTCACTTGACACCTGCTTTTCTCAAACCGTAGCCTCTCCTTCTCTCAGAAATTCCACCCAGCCTGGCCTGGTGGCGAAGGATTGTAATCCCAGCGCTGTGGATGGCCAAGGCAGAAGGATCCCAAGTTCAAACCCATCCAGTTTAGCGAGGCCCTGCCTCAAAATCAAACCCCCAAAAAACGGGCTGGGGACGTAACTTAATGTGAAGGCCTTAGGCTCCATACTCAGTATCGCAAGAAAAAAAAATAAAAATAAAAATCTCACACATTATTTACCATGAAGCTTTAATTTTTATCTTGAGGACTGTTCTCTGGGTCCAGGCTGAAGGAAGCTTGCCAGGCTGGCTGGCAGCTTATGGATTCTGTTTCCGGGGGGCTCTGAGAAGAGGGCTCCATTCTCACTCCCTGTGATCTGTGGCTCCTTAAGGACACAGAAGGAGAGAGTGGGACCCTGCAGCTTCTACCCCATGCCTAAGGAAATCGCTGGCCCTATACTGTGGTCTCCAACCTTTTTCACAACCTTTTTCAACCTTTTTTTAGCTTAGTTGAATACCGTTTTCCCGTGGACCCCGCCGGGAGTATTACTTGCTACACGTTGGGTTGCTGGACAGCTTTGCACTGGAGAAAGGCCGCGGGAAAGGGACGGGAACGAAGCTCCGCCTCCTGCCCGATCAGCGACGGCCGGAGATCCTGATAGGGCCGAGCTGAGAGAAAGCGGAGCTTCGCCTCCCGGGCCTCGGCGGATGGGGAAGCTCGGCCTTATCTGCCTTGGCGCCTTGTCCTTCCAAGGCCAAGAACTGGTAGCGGTCCGCGGCCCGGGGGTTGGGAATGCCTGCCCAATGGGTGCAAAGCCATTTCCTGTGTTGGCTTGCTATATGACCCCAGGCAAGTGTCTTTCCTTCCTTGTCCTTCATTTTCCTTATTTCAAGGTGGCCCTCATTATCCCTGCTCTGTACCCGGTTATTCTAACCGATAAGGGATAGTGTACAGAGTGCAACGAGCTTGGCACCAGCCCTTTGTGGAGGCCTGGCTAACCGGCACGCCTGCTTATTCGTTCCTCAAGAAAGGCCCTGCCCCGTGTCTCTTTTGGAATTGGGGACAATGACTCTGGGTCCACTTTCTTGGTGACACAAAGACCCCCTGGCCTCTTCTCACGGCAGCTCAGCAGAGCCATTCCTTGGCCAGAGAGTGGAGCCTGGGAAGTTCAGGGCTTCACTGAGGAAGCGCAGTTCCAACCTCACCTGGGTCTCCTGGCGGTATCGCTGTTTCCCTTTCCTGCCTCAGCTAACAGCTCCTCCTCCTCCACGCCCAGTGCTGACAGCACCTGAGAGAAGCGCCGGGTGACAGCGAGCCGGGCGTTGGTCTGAGGAGAGAAATGAGGGATTCCTGCTCTGCACTGGGTCTCCTGGGGCTAGCATGGAGCTGTGATTACCGAGAGCATCTCAGAGATTCCAGAAGGCGTCAGCCTGTCACCCTCCCAATCTCACTACCCTGCCAGGCCAGCCAGCTCCATTCCCAGGCGATCTGTCTGCCTGCACTGTGGGCTTACCTGCATAGCCTGCTGGAAGAGGAAGGGGCGGGCCTGTACCCGGTGCTGGATGCCCCGCAGTTCCGCCTGGTACTCAGCAAAGCGCTGTCTGTCCTGGCGCCTGTGAGAGAGACAGGCCCCTGGGCAGCTAACCATGGGAACAGCCCATTCAAGTGCGTAGCTCGCTTGTCCTTACTAAGAACTTTATAAATATAAAGGTTCTTGCCCTGACCTTTACAATACCATTTCATTTGCAACCTGGCCCTAGATTTCTTTTGAGGCCTCTGAGGGTAAGAATTACTTGGCTCATTTTACTGATAGCTCAGGAACGCTGAGGGATTTGTCCGAGGTATGTGGCTGGGAAACAAGGGACCTGAGCCTTAAGCCCCAGTCTAGGCTGTGCAGAGCAGAGTAACCAAAGAAATGTATTACAAATAAATAACACATCTTGGGAGGGTCATAGCTCCACCGGGGAAGCAATTTCAATTTGTAAAAAAGCAATGTGTACATTTGTCAGAAGTGTGACTGCTAAGCCAGGCATGGAGATGTATGCCAGTAATATCAGCTCTTGAAAGGCTGATGTAGGAGGTTTGCTGTAAGTTCAAAGCAGGCCGGGGGTAAATAGTGAATTTGAGTCCAGCCAGAGCTAAATAGCAAGACCCTGTCTTAAAAATCCAAAAAGTTTGTAAAGAGTAGTGCACAATGGTTAGAGTGCTTGCCTAGTAAGTGCAAGGCCCTGTGTTTGATTCCCAGCACCATATAAGCTGGGCATGGTGGCCCATACCTTTTATCCCAGCACTAGGAAGCTAAGGCAGGAGAATTGCTGAGTTCAAGGCCAGCCTGGTCTACATCGTGAGTTCAAGACCAGCCTGAACTACAAAGCAAGACTTTGTTGCCACTCCCTTAAAAAAAAGGAAAGCTCCCTTCCACCACCCCCCCACCAAAAAAAAAAAAAGAATGACTACTTAACTAGCTGAGATCATGGTTGTGAAGAGAGTAACCTGACCTATTATGATTTAGATTTAAAATGTCTCCCAGTAGTCTCATGTCCAGGGGTATGGGTCACTGGGTCTCATCCCAGATTTCTTCCCTCTGCTTCTAGTGGCCACACAGTAAACACCTTTGTTCCGCTGTGCTAATCTGCCATTTGGTTTCTACAGTGAAGCAGCTACCTATGAAGTGAATCCAGTGAAACTTTAAGCCAAAATACACTTCTTCTTTAAATTGGGGTTGTTGTTGGGTACTTTGTCTCAGGGATGGAAAGCTAAGATAGAGTGGAATTGTAGCTATGGCCATACCTTCGCATGTGGTTCAGAAGACTTTGGAACTGGTTTTAGGGAGTTTGGAAAGATTGGAGATGCTGGCTCGGGAAACTCTTAAAATAGTTTTGTTTTGTTTTTATTGAGGCAGAGTCTTGTTCTGTAGCCCAGGCTGGGCCTGAACTCACTGTATAGCACAGACTGACCTCAAATTCATGGCAATCCTCCTGTCTCAGTCTCCCAAGTGCTGGGATTATAGGCAAGCACCACCACACCCAGCCTATGTGGTGCTGGTGAACTGGACTCAGGGCCTTGTGCTTACTAGGTAAGTGTTTTAACCACTGAGCTACACCCTCAACCCAACCCTAGAATGCTGTAAGCCAAACTTAAAAAGTGGTTCTGGTTGGAACTCAAAGGACCAGACTGCTGATAGAAATGTGAACAACAAAGGCCAGGCTCATAAGTTTCTGAGGTTTCAAATACTGTGTGGAAAACTGCACCAAGGCTGGAGGAAAATAGCTCAGCAGTCGAATGCTTGCCTGAAAGCTCAAGGCCTTGGGTTCAATTCCCCAGCACCACAAAAACTGGGCATGGCAGCACATACCTATAATCCCAGCACTCCTTTGGCTGAGGCAGGAGGATTGCTATGAGTTTGAGCTCAGCCTGGACAACACAGTGAGACTCTGTCTCAAAAAGAAAAAGAAAAACGGTACCATAGACCATATGTTTTATCATCTCTGACAGAAATTATTTTTTACATTTTCCCCATGTCCTGAGACTTTGGGGAGACAAAGGTTAGGGGAAGTAGACTAATTAATCTGACAGGCAAAATTTCAAAACAGCCCAATATTTAGGCTGTGGGATGGGTGTGGGAAGTCTGCATTCCGCCAGACTTATAGAGGAAATTAGGAGCAAATGGCATAACTGAATGACTTGGGAGTTGGAGGGGTTGTTTGTTTGCTTTGGGTTTTTTGATACAAGATCTCACCCTGTAGCCCAAGCTAGCCTTGGACTCAGGACAATCTCCAGTCTCAGCCTCCCAAGTGCTGAAATTACAGGCACGTGCTACCATGCCCAGCTTTGTGTGGCGCTGGGGAATTGAATTCAAGGCCTTGTGCTTGCAAGGCAAGCGCTCTAACTGCTGTGCCATTCCTCCAGCTTCAGAACAGAAAGATTTGAAAAGTTCTAACTTTACCAAAAACAAAGTGCCTGCAAAGCTGGGAAAAAAAGACAGCTCGGTTGCTGAAAATATTATTAAGAAGAAATCAAATACAGTCATTTCACAGAACCAAATGTGGGGAATAGTGAGAGTTAGCAGGGAGGGGGAGGGTGTAGGGTGGAGGAGGGTCAAAAGGGAAAGGAGGGGCTAAAGGAATGGCTCAGCAGTTAAAGCGCCTAAGACAGATGCTTAAGTACCCAAGTTCAATTCCCCAGCACCACATAAAGCAGGCTTGGTGACACAAGCCTATAGTCCCAGCACTGGGAGGCTGAGACAGTCCAAGGTTTCCCTGGGCTCCATAGTGAATTCAGGACCACCCTGGGCTACAGAGTGAGACCCTGTCTCAAAATTTAAAAAGGCAAGGGGGAGAGGGGAAGGGTTTGTAATTGTAATAGGATATATATGTGCACAAAATCAAGTTCAATATAAACATGATCTATCTTATATATAAAACGAAAAAAATGAAACAGTCCTCATGGTTTCCCCCACCCCCACCAAATAAAAGAAGCCAAGTGCCACGTACTTTGTATCAGGACAATGTGGAACACAGTATGAAGGTGTCTCAGGAATTGGCCAGACCCCATCCTTTGTGGAACCAAGGGTATCCTTGAGAGACTTTGCTTTGAGAAGAGAGCCCTAGGGTACAAGGCCACCTAGGAAAGTGTTTCTCCAAATTGAGCCATCCAGGTGCTTGGAGGCAATTGCCACTGTGGCCTTAGGGAACTAGGCTAGTGCTTGAGCCAGGAGAGATCCATCTGGGACTTGTTTTACAAGCTTGCAGAATGCAAAAAATATAAGATTGTGAAAGCTTCCACTCAGACATCAGAAGAAGGGAGGCTGAGCAAATATGTGTGACATTACCTGCCAGAAGCCCAAGAGAGAGCAGTGCATGAAGGTGTAAGAATAAAGCCAAAGTTGCCGTGGAGCCCCAAGGAAGTTGAAGATACCAGGAATGTGAAACATCTGCTGAGGAATGCTGTAGGTAATGAGTAGTGCAAACCCAAGAGAGCGGCCATGTGGGCTGTAACCATCAAAACCATAGATGTAGGGCTGCCCAAGCCCTCTGCAGCTCACATCTCACCCCCATTCTCCCCTAGGTGCTGGACATCTATCTATAGAATTTAATGTTTGGGGGTTGGAGGATCGGCTCAGCGGTTAAAGCACTTGCTTAGCAAGCGCTAAGTCAAGTGCTAAGTACCAGAGTTCGATTCCCAAGCACCACATAAACTGGGAATGGTGGCGCATGCCTGTAATCCCAACACTTGGGAGGCTGAGGCGGGAGGATTGCCCTGAGTCCAAGGCCAGCCTGGGCTGCATAATGAGTTCAGGACCAGTCTGGACTACAGAGCCAGACCCTGTCTCAAAAAAATAAAGAAAGAAAAAAGAAAAAAGAATTTAATGTTTGTCCTGCTGGGTTTCAGTCTAGTTTTGGTCCAATTTCTTTCTCTCCCCTTATTTGGGATGGGAATGTTTACCCTGGGACATTATATGTTGGAAGTATTTAACTTTCACTCTGATTTTTTTTATAGGGTCTCACAGCTAAAAGTTTGCCTTGATCTCAGAGGATACTTTGGACTTAGATTCTACATGCTGAAACTGTTAAGACATTGGAAACTATTAAAGGTAAACTAAATGTATTTTGTGTAGTGAGTTAGAGATGAGGTTTTGGGGTAGGGCTCAGTAATGGAATACTATTGTTTAGATCTAAAATGTCCCTTAAGGGACTGGAGGAATAGCTCAGCAGTTAACTTAGTGCAATGCCCTGAGTTCTATTCCCCATCTGTAGTCTCAACACTCGAGAGGCTGAGACAGGAAGAGTGCCATAAAAAATAAAATAAAATGTCCCCCAAAAGTCTCACATTTGGAGATGGGGCCTGGCTAGAAGGGGCAGGTCCCTGATGTGTATCTTGGAAGGGCTTATCTTGTCCTTTGTCCTCCCCTTCTCTCTCTGCTCCCTCTCTGTGTGGTAAACAACTTTCCTCTGCCATGCTACTCTGCTGTGCAGTTTCTTCCTCAGAGGCAGCCAACATAGAATGAATCCACTGAAACTGTGAGCCAAAATAAACCTCTTCTCCTTTAAATTGTAGTTGTTGGGCATTTTGTCCTGGGGGTAGAAAAGTTAACTAAGCCTTGACCACAGCCTACACAGGTGTCCTCCGGTTAAACACAAAAAACAGGCCATGGGGTGTGGTGGCATCTCAAACAGACAAGATGAGATGGGAATGTAGATGAGGCCTGAGAGCTGTGCTGAGAGCTGTGGAAACGTCCTATCTTACTAGGCTAGGTGTTGGGTAGAAATCGTCCCCCATGTGGGGAAAAAAAAAAGATATGAATGTGAAAATCCACGGCTAAGAATACAAGTTACTGCAAATTGGATTTCACCACTTCAGAGGGAATTTATAGCAGTTACTAGTGTTGGGTGGGGGAGTTACCATTAAGTCTCTGTCTTTTTCATGATGTCACAGGCATTTTGCTTGCTATACTTTGTTAAAATACAATGTCAGTTTGTTTTGTTTTGTTTTGTTTTTGAGACAGGCTCTTGCTATGTTGCTCAGGTCAGTCTCTAACTCCTGGGTTTAGCAGTCCTCCTGTCTCAGTCCTGAATAGCTGAGACTACAGGTGTGTGCCACTACAGTCAGTTTCATGCCTGATCTTTTACTTTATTTCTGTTCTAAGTGAAAGGAAGCCCATATCTTAGAGCTCCAGGCAAAAAAAAAAGGAAGTGTTATCAGTGTGCATCAGTCCTGTTATCACCTTGGAATGACAGAAAGACATATCTCTCTGCCACAGGGCTACCTATGCCTGCCAGAGTTCAAGGGCTATAAAGAGGCCACAGGGAAAGATCTGCTTATGCTCTAACCTCTCAAGTAAGAAAGAAAAGGGGGAGTTTGCAACACTCCTCTTGCCACAACTGGTGCTTGAAGTGCTGACCCTCTCTCTTGTCATCTTACTGAAAAACAAATCACTAACCTGAGGCCTGGCAATAAGAAGGCAACTTCCCAATCTTTGGCCTAAGCCCCCTAAATCATATCTGACCTCTGAGAGCCTCTACTTGCTCATGTGTAAGGTTGAGTTAACAAGACTGAGACTCAAAGAGTAGGTGATCAGAGTCCCGTGAAGTCCTTGGTGGCCCCGCCACAGCACAGAAAACTTCTTCCCTCTCTGAGGCATACCACACTCCATAGGTGAAAGAATAGAAGGTGGGCAAAGGGCCACCCTGGCACCACGTGCACTCAGTAGGTGCTCAGATCGGTAGCCTGGGTGGTCACCATCTATTTCACAAGGTTGGACTCTTGGGAGTCATCTGCTCTCTTTCCCTAAGTATGGCACAAACGCTTGGACAGTGGTGGCACGGTGGCTGAACATCTGCAAAGGCTGGAACCAGCACCGCTGTTCACTTGAGCCTGGGCCTGGGCCTCTGTTTTCTCATCCATAGGATTATGTGGGTGGTGGTGCTACCTACTTCATAATCCTGAGAGGAGTCAGAAACATTTGCCTGTGGTGGCCATGGTGGTACACGCTGTAATCCCAACTACCTGGGCAGATGAGGAAGAAAGATTGCAAGTTCAAGGACAGCCTGGGCAAGTTGGCAAGACCTTGCCTAAAAATAAAATTTTAGGGCTGGAGGAATGGCGCAGCAGTTAAAGTTTTTGCCTAGCAAGTGCAAGACCCAGCACCACATAAAGCTGGGCGTGGTGGTGCATGCCTGTAATCCCAGCACTGAGGAGGCTGAGGCAGGAGGATTGCCAAGTCCAAGGCTAGCCTGGACTTCATAGTGAATTCAGGACCAGCCTGGGCTACACAGCAAGACTCTGTCTCAATAAATAAATAAATAAATAAATAAATAAATAGAACTAAAAACTTGGACCAGGGATGTAGCTCAATGTGAAGGCCTTGAGCTTGAGCCCCAGAAACTAAACAAATAAATAAATAGAATAGTGGTAATAATAATAAATATGGTCAAAGTGAGGAAGAGAATAAACAGACTACTCCCACTCCAGTTGACCAAGCACAATAGCTATCTCTGTGAGCATGGCATCCAAGCTGCTCATATTCTACATTAACCATTTCTCCCTTTTTCCCCTGGGGGTACTGGGGATGAACCTAGAGTAGAGGAACATGTGGATGACATCTGTGATTGGCCGAATAGCTGCAGCTAGATCTGGAATGGACAGCCCCTCCATGAAGGCAGGGTCAGGGCACAGAGGTCTCACTCTGAAAGTCTCTGTTGCTAAGTTGGTTGAAAGGACAGGCCTGAAGACCAAGTCAGACTCAAGGTCACCTGAGGGGAGGCCGAAGGTAGTTTCAAAGCAGCAAATGCCTGTTGAGAAGTTATGTCATCACCTGGATACCTGTGCAAAGTACCTCTGAGGATAGCTTCCAAAGTCAGCTGACTAGAGATGCACAGAAAATAACTTTAGAAAAGCTGAGAATCCCCAGAACTCAGAAGCTGAGGCAGAGGGTCACAAGTTTGAGGTCAGCCTACGTAGCAAAACTTGAAAAAAAATTTGAAAGAAGGCAGACTGGCTGGAGATGAAAAACGGGATCAAAAGAAAGGGGGACAGAGGAGGAAGTAAAGCAACCAAAAATGATCAAGGTATGCTAAATATAGCTGGCTCCATCATGAGTTCAGGACCAGCCTGGGGTACAGAGTAAGACCTTGTATTAAAAAAGAAAGAAAGAAAAAAAATATATAAACTGGGCATGATGGTGCATGGCTATAATACCAGCACTTGGGAGGCTGAGGCAGGAGGATTACCATGAGTTTGAGGCCAATCTGAGCTACATAATAAGTTTAGGACCACCCTGAACTACAGAGCCAGACCCTGTCCCCCCCAAAAGAAAAGATATTCTAAATATATGTAACAAATACTCCAAACAAATGTAACTATGAAGAACTGCAAGCAAACACTAATTTTTAAAAAGCTGAAAATGGAAAACAAAGAACTGAAACATTCATTTTGCTTTTTTTTAAAGTTTATTTATTTATTTTTGGCCAGGACCAGTGGTACCAGTCTTTATTTTCTATTTATTCATTTTGTTTGTTTGTTTGTTTACAAGTGCATCGTGTGCCACCACTCTCTGGCCTATGGGGTGCTGGGGAATTAAGCCCAGGGCCCTGTACTTGCCAGGCAAGCACTCTTGGCCCCTGAGCCAGGCTACTAGCCCCAGAACATTCATTTTGAAAAGGGTCTGCTAAGTCAATAAGTTGCTCAGGCTGAGCTGAAACTCACACTCTTCCCGGCTCCGCCTCCCAGAGGGATGGGATGACAGGATGTGCCACCACACTCAGCTGACATTAACTCTTCCTGTAATGTTCATATTTTATAATAAACATGTTTGGCATTGAAAATCAGAAAAACAAGATATGAAAGTGTGATACCACGTGCAGAATGTTTGACCTTGGGCATTCAATAGCCAAAGGGGTCATGGTCAGTTGGGTTACCTCGAACCGGCCATTCATTCTGAACCTCAGTGTCTCCATCAGGGGCCAAGTGGCCTGGCTGGCTTGCCTTGAAGTCTTGAAGCTTAAGGTCAGCTTACCTCCTGAGTCACCCCACCAGGCCCCCTGCAGCCAGTGTCTCCTACCTCAATTCTTCCAGCTTGCGCTGCATGGCCCCAGGCCCCTGGCTCCTCTGGGGCTTGTAGGCTGCCAGGCAGCGGGCCACCTGCTGCTGAACATGCTGCTCCCGGGCCCTGCGCTGCACGGCCTGCTGCCTGTCATCCTGCTGCTGCCGCTCCCAGGCCTGAAGCAGGTTTCTGTTGGGGAGAGGAGGCAGGAAGTCTATGGGAACAGGAGCTTTAGGAGGGTTAGAGTCTGAGCAGAGGCGTACAGGTGCCTGAGAGGAAGTTTACAAGGATCCTCTTGTGAAGCAGCTCTCCACAAGGTCAGGGCCAGATCTCCTTCTCTCGGACTGCCTTATCAGTTTTTGTATATATATGTATTTTTTTTTTTTTGAGACAGGGTCTCACTCTGAAGCCCAGGTTGATCCTAAACTCACTATATAGTCCCAGCTGGCCTTGGACTCACAACAATCCTCCTGCCTCAGCCTCCCAAGTGCTGGAATTATAGGCATGTGCCACCATGCTTGGCTTTATATGGTGCTGGGGAATCGAACTCAGGGCCTTGTTCTTGCAAAGCAAGTGCTTTAACCACTGTGCCATTCCTCCAGCTCCCCTATATGTTTTTATGGTTTGGTTTTCTTGTATTAGAGAAACCCTGCAATATTTAGCCTTCTGTGTCTGCTTCAGTTTGCTGACCATAATTCTGACCCTTTCTTCTGGTAAGAGTTAAGGTAAAGCCTAGTGATTTGAGGCATAGTTGCATGGAAGAACAGACAGATGAACGGATGAGCAAAATGCTGACGGGGTGAGCAGATAGAAGAAGGAGAGTCGTGAGCATGGGCAGGATCTGCAGTGTCTTGCTTCCTTGGGGTTCATAGCCAGGTTCTTCTTGTCAATCCGTCTTGACCCCGTATCTTCCCCTAGATGGCCTCTCCCCGACTCCTCCCCCTCCCCCTCCCACCTATCTTTCATCCCTACCCCACATTCTGTTCAGTTCTTCATTAATTACCCTTCTTTCCAAGCAGAATGTAAACCTCATGAAACTGGGGCCTTTGTCTGTCCTAAGAATTCCCGGCACCTAAAATCATGCCTAAAATATACAGAAAATCAGTCTTCGATGAATTCCTGATGATGGAATCACAGCCATACAGAAAGAGATCCAAATAAAGAAAGGACACGGGGTATGGCGGCGCACACTTGCCACCTCGGCTGCCTGGGAGCCTAAGACTGAAGGATCAAATTCAAGCCTAAGCAATTTAGTGGACTGTCTCAAAAAAAAAAAAAAAAAAAAAACTTTTTTTGGTTGCTCTGGCAGTGCATACTTGTAACCCCAGTACCCTGGAAGGCTGAGGCAGAAGGGCCACAAGTTCAAACCCAGCCAGAGCAATATAGTGACTTAGTAAAACACTGTCTCAAAATTTAAAAAAAAAAATTACAGTCTTATGTATGTAGCTCAGTGTGAAGGCCCTGGATTCAATCCCCCAGAACAATGAATGAATTAAGAGCTGGGCAGTAAGCTAGGTGTGGTGGCACACGCCTGTAATCCCAGCACTCGGGAGGCTGAGGCAGGAGGATCGCTGTGAGTCCAAGGCCAGGCTGGGCTCCATAGTGAGTTGAAAACCAACCTGGACTATAGAGTAAGATCCTGTGTTTCAAACAAAATAAAAGGGCTGAGTACACAGCGCAGTGTCAGAGTGCTTGCCTAGCATGTGTGAGGACTATGTTCAGTCGTCAGCACTGCAAAACAATAAAAATAAATAAAGAGGGATACAGATACAGTTGTCACTTGTCCTGTGCATATTCCTTGAGCATCATTGATGTGTCACACCTGAGCTTTGTCCCAAGGGCACTAAGAAGCAAGGGAGGATTTCATGCAGTAGGTCACAGGACAAGATATGAAAGGGGTAGCCAGGCATGGTGACACACACTTGTAATCCTAGCACTGTGGGAAGCTGAGGCTAGGGGTTCACAAGTTTGAACCCAGCCCAAGTAACGTAGCAACTTGGTGAGACCCTGTCTCAAAATAAAAAATAAAATGCACTGGGATGCAGCTCAGTGTGAAGGCTCTGGGGTTGAAGTGGGGGAGAAGTGAAGAAACTGTGATTTGGAAGAATTAATGTCTAGCCAGTGCTGGGCCCTATGGCACTGTCCTGTAATCCCGGCACTCTGGGAAGCCAAGGCAAGGGGATCGCAAGTTTGAGCCCAGCCTGGGCAACTTAGCCATTGAGTGACACCCTGTCAATAATAACAATGGCTGGAGATATAGCTTCAGTGTAGGCTCTGGGCTTGATTCCCAGTACAAAAAAAAAGAAAGAAAAAGAAACAAACAAACAAACAAACAAAGAAACAAAGAAAGAAACAAAGAAACAAAGAAAGAAAAGAAAAATCTATCTAACATGATTGCATATACCCGTAATTGCAGCATTCTGGGAGCCTGAAGCAGGAGAATCATAAACTCAAGCCTGGCCTTGGCAATTTAGTAACTTAGCAAGATCTTGGCTCAAAATTTAAAATATCTTAAAAGGGCTGGGGATGTAGCTCAGTGGGGAGGCCTGGGTTGAATCCCTGGTATTGCCAAAAAAAAAAAAAAAAAAGGCACACAAAAAAAAAAAAAAAAAAAAAAATCAGATTCAATCAACTCTATCTCTCAAAATGCTAGTGACATTTTTCACAGAAAGAAAAACGATCCTAATGTTCATATAGGACCACAAAGACACAAAGAGCCAAAGCAGTCTTTTTTTTTTCCTCCCAATACCAGAGATTGAACCCAGGGCCTTCACACGGAGCTACATCCCCAGCACTCTTCCTCCTGACCCTTCCTAAATTTTTTTTTTTTTGCTTTGAGAAAGGGTCTCACTGACTTGGCAAGTTGCCTGGCCTGGACTCGACCTTACAATCCTCCCACTTCAAAAAGAGATAACAAGTGTGTATCGCCATGCTAGCTAAACCAAAACAATCTTAAAGGGTAGAAGCTCTGCAGACATCATACTGCCTGATTTCAAAATATACTACACAACCACAGTAACAGCATTGGATTGAAAGGATATTGCAGTGGTTAAAGCATTTGCCTGGCAAGCACAAGGCCCTGGGTTCCATTCTCCAGCACCATAAACCTGACATGGTGGTGCACGTTTGTAATCCCAGCATTCAAGAGGCTGAGGCAAAAGTTCAAGGCCAGCCTGGGCTACATAGCAAGTCCAGGATCAGCCTGGACTAGAGTGAGACCCTGGCTCAAAAAAAATAAAAAAATTTAAAAAAAGAGTTGAGCCTAGTGGTTCAGCCCTGTAATGCTAGCACTCTGGGAGGCTGAGGCAGAAAGAGCTTAAGTTTGAGCCCAACTGGAGCAACTTAGTGACTTAGTAAGATCCCGTCTCAAAATCAAAACTAAAAAATGGGCTGAGGGTATAGTTTAGTTGTGAAAGCCCTGACTGGACCCTTAACACCAAAGAAAAGCAAACCAACAAACAAGTACTAGGATAAAAATAGAATGTAGGAGCTGGAGGAATGCCACAGTGGTTAAAGCGCTTACCTAGCAAGCTCAAGGCCCTGGGTTCAATTCCCCAGCACCACATAGACCTGGGTATGGTGGCGTGCAATTGTAGTCGGATTACTGTGAGTCCAAGGCCAGCCTGAGCTCCATAGTGAGTTCAGGACCAGCCTGGGCTACAGAGGGAGACACCGTCTCAAAAAAATAAATAAATAAATAGACATATAGAGTACATAACCCAGAAGTAAATCCTTATAGTCAACTGATTTTTGTCAAAAACCCCAAAAACACATAATGACAATCTCCCCAATACATGTTGCACCAATCACTTAGTTCATGGCCTACTGTATGGGTAGAAGACGAGGTGGGAAATGAATGCCAAGTAGCCTGAGTCAATAGACAGCTGAGTAGAGACAGAAGAACTGCATAGATGTTATCAGAAGATGGAGGCATGGACGGATGCATGAATAGTTAGATAAGGAGCTAAATGGATGAATGAGTGGACAGGCAGGCAGGTGGATGGATTAACAGATACTGGATAATCAGAAATTTTGATAAATAGATAAAATGAGGACCAAATGAGTACACAGGTGGCTCAAAGTCTTTGGAGAAGTGTTTCCTCTCGCCCTTGGTTCCCGCCTTCCTTGCCTTCCCCCTTACCTGGTGGCCTCCTGTCGTTTGTGAAAGGTGCGGTTAGGGAAGCTGACGGTATGGGAATTTTCATTGTCTTCCAAGGCATGGGCCTTCCCACTCTGTGTGGAGGTCTGGACAGAAGCTTGCAAAAACTTCCAGGGCTGCTTTTGGGGGTCTGAGCACAACAGGACCAAGTTACTTACAAACCCTCTTCCAGCCACCAGCCAATCCACTCAACACCCAGCGTCCAGTCCAGCCCAGGCCCAGGTCTGAGCCTCAGCACCAGAACACCCCCCCTACCACCCCAAGGGTCTGCCGGGGAGCCCAGGCCTTTGCAGCCACTCTCACCGCAGCTCTTTTGCTGCAACTGCCTGTACAGCTTCCCCAGGTCCCAGAGCCCTTTCGGGTCCTTGGCCCTTGACTTGCTCCTCTGTGGTCCTTGGAGGTCATCAGAGCTAGAGCTGCTCCGCTGGCTTTGGCCCCATAGTGCCTCTTCTTCCCAGGCCTCTTCTCCACAATTCTGTGCCCCTTTCTGAGAACTGCTCTTTTTCCTGTGGGAGGGGCTGTGCTCCTCCTCCTCGACTTCTGCTGTTGCCTCTGAGAACCCCTCATCCTCCAAGTGTGAGCCCCCTGCGGGGAGCAGGGACAGTTCCTCCAGACTCCTCTCTGCCTCCTCAGCTCCCCAGCCTTGCCATTCAGCGGCCTCTTTGAACTTTGATCCTGATCCTGGTCTCTTTTCTGGCAGACAGAGGCCACGTTTTCTGAATAGCTCCAGCCCTTGGTTCTGTCCTTTGCTGGGAGAGATGGGGGAGCCATCCCAGGCTTCCAGCTGCTGTCTCTTCTGCAAGTTTTGTGCCTCCATGTTCTGGCAGAAATCTAGGACCTCTGGGAGGCTGGCTGCAGTCCTCCACGGGAACCTGAGCTGTGGTACCACTGGAGGCAGGAGCGGAGCTTGATGAACAGGGGCGGCAGCGGAGCTTGGCTGAAGCAGAGCCCCACCACCTGCGATGAAGCTCTCCCAGGCCCACTGGAAGGGGAAGGAGGGTTCCCGAGGAGAAGGGGGGAAGAAACTGAAGAAGAGGGCAGGGGTCAGGGTCAGGGTGCTCCAGCCCCGAGCCCCTCCCAGCCCATCCCCAAGTACTTACTCCTCAGCCTCAGCAGAGGCTATTCTTGTCTTGTTCCGCTCCTGGGGCACGTGGTCCTTCTTTGCACGCTGCCCTGTGCTCCGAGGCATCTTTGGCCGGCCCTGACTTGATACCACATCACCACTCCCTAGGGTTCCCTGGGCAGGGACAAGCAGTGGGTCAGGTGTGAGCGCCTCCTGGACCACTCTGCCCCTCCCCAGGGACCCTCCTCTTCTCTTCTTGTGTCCTGGCTGTGCTTTTCTTATCACAAAGCTTGACTGATCACTACCAATCCTCATATTAAAAATAGCGAGAGCTTCCCTGACTGAGCCTCTCCCCTGTGCTCATGACCCTCCAGGACATTTAACCTTCCCAAGAACACTCACGGTCACCTTGTCATGCAGATGTGAAAATAGAGGCTCAGAGAGGTCCAAGAACTGAGGTTACACAGCCTATTGGTTGGCGAAGCCAGAGCACATACCATTTGGCCTTGTTTCCAGAGCCCAGGTTTGTCATAGTGCATCTTACTGCCAGGGGGGTAGTTTGCCGATGGTAAATGTTTAAGGAGTTGAAAACGCTAATTCTCCTATTCTGTTTGTTATATACTGTATATATCTATCAAATTATCACATCATGTTCCATAATATGTACAACTGTCATGTATCTATTAAAAAGTTTAAAATTTTTAGCTCATACCTGCAATCCCAGCACCAGAGAGGCCGACGCAGGATTGCAAGATCAAGACCAGCCCGGGCAACTTAGACCCTATTTCAAAATAAAAAATAAGGGCTGGAGGAATGGCACAGCAGTTAAAGCGCTTGCTTTGCAAGCTCAAGACCCTGAGTTCAATTCCGCAGCACCACATAAAGTTGGGTGTGGTGGCACACACCTGTAATCCCAGCACGGAGAAGGTGGTCCTGGTGGCATAGGCCTGTAACCCCAGCACTCTGGAAGGCTGAGGCAGGAGGATCACAAATTCTAGCCCAGCCAGGGCAACTTAGCAAGACCTTATCTCAAAATAAAATAATAAAAAGAGCTGGGGAAAGAGCTCAATAAGAAAGTCCTAGGTTCAATCCCAGGCTTGCCAAAATAAATTCTTAAAAATGTTTTAAAAGGACTGGGGGTATAGATCAATGGGAAAGCTCTGTGTTCAATCCCTAGTACTGACTGCCAGAAATTTTTTATTTATTTATTTTTAAGACGGGGTCTCGCTCTATAGCCCAGTCTGGTCCTGAAGTCTGTATGTAGCCCAGGCTGGCCTTGGAATCAGGGCAATCCTCCTGCCTCAGCTTCTCCTGCACTAGGATTACAGGCATGTGCCACCGCACCCAGCTTTAGGTGGTACTGGGGGATCCAACTCGGGGTCTTGCAAGGCAAGTGCTTTAACCAATGTGCCATTCCTCCAGCTCTTAAATTTTTAAATACATTAAATTAAAAAAAAACAAGAGCCAATCAAGAAAATAAGAATTTTTAAGTTCAAAATTAAGAAGAAAAATGAAAGATGGCTCTTCCAAAAATTTCACAGTGCTCTTGACTTGTTACAGCCAAAGTAGAAGGAATTTATGTTCTCTCCCAAACCCTTTATGCCTACAGTGTTCGCTAAGTGGCTCTATCATCCCTCACCTGTACCCCACATCTTTTAAGGCTTCCCTCCCTTTGGTCTGTCTCACCCGAGTCTCCCTGACTGTAACCTGGGCCTCCGCTGCCTCTGCGATTCCTTCCCTCAGCCCTGGCCTCAGCTGGCCCCAGGCGCCCTTCTGTCGCAGGCAGTTGGAAGTTGCCCTCCCCCTCCCAAGTGAGCCTCCCTTACCTGCTCTGCCAGGGGGCTGCCAGGCAGAAGCTTGAACCGCCTCACGGACATCCCTGAAGCCTGTGCTCTTCTGGTGTGGTCCTCACCAACTGCTGATGAGCACTTAGTATATTGGTGTCCTGCTCCACCCCCCACCCATCTGCCCTGGAATTGTCCTCTGGCCGTCTCTATGGCAACTGGTCCTCAGCCAGTCTCAAGGCATCAGGACAGGTGAGAGTGAGTTAGGTACTTAACGTCAATGTACCTCCAGGAGAGCAGAGCTCAGCGTGATCTGAGGAATAGCCAGACCAAAACCCCGTGAAATCTGGGGTCAGTCCCCTGTGCACACCTGGCTCTGTTGCCCTCTCTCTTGTGAAATATACCTCCGACTCAGTTCTCTCAGAGTCCTCAGACCCTACAGTGGTTTCTCAGGAGGCCTCCTTTCCCTCGACACGCCAGCAGGCCGGGCTCAGGCCCTGTGACGGCCAGATGGAGTTGCAGTGAAATCCAGTGGGACCAGAAAGTTGAACACTTTGTCCAGGCGATCCAGAGGTGGCAGGCAAATCCGAGCGCCTGGGGGGCTTTGGAGGAAATGACCCAATTCCAACCTCATCCATACCTCTCAGTCAAACATAAAAAAGGCCTGGATTGCTAAATCCCGAGGGACACCTGGAGCCGATCACTGTGAGCGGGACAGGGCCATGGTGCCAAGCTGAGGCCCTGAGGCCCTGGGCTCTCTCCACGGCTCACCAGCTTGGCGACCCCTTCTTCACTCTGCAAAACTGGGTCATGGGCCCAGGTCACGTGTTTGTTTCAAAGATTAAATAAAATCACAGAAGCAACACGTTCAATAAATGTTTGCTATTGTGACAATTGCTAATAATGGACTTATTTTGAGGCAGCAGAGAGTCATGATTAAAGTGCAAAGGAAAAGCTTAGGTTCAGTCCCAGCCCCATCACTTATCTGTCTGCTCTCAGGCCTCTGTCAACCCAGAGGCACTGAGGGAGGGGGGTGATTGTAAATACCTGCCTTCCAGAGTCATGGTGAGCACCAAACCAAATAATAATGTGTGTGTGCGGAACGCTCTACCTCTGAGATACGTTCTCCACTTTCCCCCTCCCTTTTTTAAAAAACAGGGTCTCATCACGCTTAGTGAAATGAATCAGACACAGAAGGTTAAATACTGCATGGTTTCTCTTATTTAAGAAAATCAGGGGCTAAAGGAATAGTCCAGTGGTTAGAGCACTTGGCTAGAGAGCTCGAGGCCCTGACTTTGATTCCCCAGGACCATGTAAGCCAGATGGTGGTGATACATGCCTGTAATGTCAGCACCTGGGAAGCTGAGACAGGAAGATTGCCATGTGCTCAAGGCCAGCCTGGGTTCCATAGGGAGTTCAGGACCAGTCTGGACCACAAAGCAACAAAAAAAAAAAAAAAAGGAAAATCAAGAATAAAGAAGTAAAGAGGAAAATAAAAGAGTGATAGAAAAAATGGGAATATAGATTATGTGGAGAGGAAAAAAGAATGTGGTGGATGAAAGTTTGGGAAGAGAAAAGGAAAGTAAAAATGATCAAGATATGATCTGTATATGCTCCAACTCCTGTAGCTGACTGCAATAAGTATGTCTCACAAATACATAAAAAGAATAATTTTGGAGAAAAAAGGAAGCAGAGTCTTGCTGAGTTGTTCAGGCTGGACTTGAACTTGTGATCCTCTTGCTTCAGAAGCCTCTGTGAGAGCTAGAATTACAAATGTGTGCTACCGTGTAACTATCTTGTGGTTCTATATTTAACTGTGTTGAGCTAAATTTAAAAAAAGAAAAAGAAATAATTACTCTTGTCAGGGTTCTTCTGCGTTAGAGTCTTAGGTTATAAATTTCTTTTTAAATTAGTTTTCCTGTTTTATTAATATGTATATATGCGATATATAACATTTACATTGAAAATAATTGCTTTTTGGTTGTGAAGGGAACACTTTACTGACAAATTATAGAAGGGAAAGAAGAAGGATAAAGGAGGAAAGAGGGAGCGTAAAGCTTCTGCTAGGCAGAATGAGGACCTGGAAATGTGGGTTGTTCAAAATCATTTTCTTTACTGGCTATGGATCTACTGAAGTTTATTTGTGTTTGTTTCTCTTTTGAGACAGGATCCCTCTCTGTAATCCAAGCTGGTCCTGAACTCAGTATGTTGCCTCAGCTGACCTTAAATGCACAGTAATCCTTCTGTCTCAGTCTCCTGAGTGCTGGGATTACAGGCGTGTACTACCATGCCTGGCTTATATGATGCTGGAAAATCAAACACAGGGCCTTTCAATTGCTAGACAAATGCTCTAGCCATTGTTCTATTCCATTCATCCAGCCCCTGTATTAATTTATGATTTTTTCATTTTTTTCTTTTCTTTCTTTCTTTTTTATTCTTTCCTTTCTTTTCTTTCTTTTTTTTGAGATGGGATCTTGCTCTGGTCCTGAACTCAACAGTGTAGCCCAGGCTGGCCTTTAGACTCGGGACAATCCGCCTACCTCAAATTTATGAGTGCTGGGATTGCAGGTGTGCACCACCACACCCAGCTTTATGTGGTGCTAGGGAACTGAACTCACAGCCTTGTGCTTGCAAGGCAAGCACTTTAACTACTGTGCCATTCCTCCAGCTTCTTCATTTTTTGAGACAGGGTCTCGCTCTGTAGTCTAGGCCAGTTCTAAATTTACTACATAACCCAGACTGGCCTAGACCTCATGAAAATCCTCCTGCCTCAGCCTCCCGAGTGCTGGGATTACAGGAGAGTACCACCACACCCAGTTTATGTGGTGCTGGGTGATTAAATCCAGGATTTTGTGCCTGCTAGATTTTGTGGTTTGGATCTAGAGTGTCCCCCAAAAGCCTCATGTACCTATGGATACTGTACTGCTGGAAAGTGGGGACTTGGCTCTCCCTCCAGCTCCAGCCCCACCATGTGGTTCCACCATTTCCAGCTGCCCTCCCACTAATGAATGGACTGTGACCTTTTGAATCCATGAGCTAAAATACATCTTACTTGTAGGTGTCAGGTATTCTGTCCCAGCAATGAAAACTTAGCTAAAAGAGAAATTGGTACCAGAGAAGTGGGTTGTTACTGTGACTTTACCTGACCGTGTGGTTTGGAAGCCTTTGAGGACTGGAAGAATAGCTCAACGGTTAAAGCGCTTGCCTAGCAAGCACTAAGTACCTGAGTTTGATTCCTTAGCACCACAGGCTGGGCATGGTGGCACATGCCTGTAATCCCAGCACTCAGGAGGCTGAGGCAGGAGGATTGCTGTGAGTTCAAGGCCAGACTGGGCTACCTAGTGAGTTCAGGACCAGCCTACAGAGTGAGACCCTGTCTCGAAAGAAAGAAAGAAAGAAAGAAAGAAAGAAAGAAAGAAAGAAGCAAGGAAACAAGCTTTTGGAACTGGTTTGTTTGTAGGAGTTTGGAAAGGTTTGAGGTTGCCAGCTGGAGAAGCCTTGGGGTTCTCTAAGTCAAGCTTGATGGGAGATTCTGGTCGGAGATCAAAAGACCAGAATGTCAGTAGAAGCATGGATTGGAAAGCCGGGCTCAAGAGGCTTCCAACGGAAAGGAGAACTGCATCGGCAAGTGGTGTAAAAACCGTGAGTGTTACACTCTAGCAAAAATTGTGTTAGCCCTTGTCCAGAGACTTTGCCTGAAACTGAGATTAAGGTGGTGGACTACTTAATCTGGTGGAGGAAATCTCAAGTCAGCCCAATGTTCAGGCAGTAACATGGCTACTGTTTACAGCTTTTAGCAGAAAAAAAATGATATAAAAGGTTTTCTGTTTCATCTGACAGCAAGGGCCTCAGAAAAAGGAAGAGTATAGGAAAGTTGAAGAGATTAGCATTAAAAAGAATTCAATTACAATCAGAACTATAGAAAAGATGCCTTAAGGGCATCACAAAAGTCAACACAAAACCCCACCCTTTATTAACTCAAAGGTGTAAAGACAAAAGACTTTATTTTGAGAAGTGTTTACCCCCCAAAAAAGAAAAAAATATTTGCCAAAGTTCAGCTGCCTGGAGTCTGACCATCTAAGAACACAAAGGTTTCTACAGCACTTGTCCAAGGGGCCCAGGCTATCACTCAAGCCAGTGGCAGACCTTAGCAATGTCCATAGCATCCTGGTTTCATAGGCTTACAGAGCACAGGAGTTGTAGATTCATGGTGGTTTCCATCCTTATTTCGGAGGAAGGCCTTAGAGGCCAGGCAGTGTGCCCTTCGGACAGTGTGTGAAGTCACGAAGGAAAAGTCGAGGTGCAGTGAAGACCCTGGAAGTATAAAGATGCAGAAACTTGAATGTTGGCTGACAAAAGTCACAGGCTGTGAGTGGTTTCAGCCCAAAGGAGAAAAGATGGAGGTGGTAGCCAGCAGCCACGCTATAAGGGCAGGACCACCCAAGCTCTTTGGAGTGTATGTCTTACTACAGTTTATCCCAGATGCTACTCATAAAACTACAGGATTTAACCCTTATCCTATGAGGTTTAAATCATGCTTTTGTCCAGTTTTTTTCTACCTTTCTATCTTCCTGTTCCTTTTTGGGAACGGGAATATTTACCCTGTGCCATATTATGTTAGAAGTGGTTAACTCTGGCTTTCACAGGACCTCACAGATAAAAGTTTGCCTTGCACCCCAGAGGAGACTTTGGACCTGGACTTTTTAAATAGTGCTAAAACTGTTAAGACTTTGACCACTCTCAGAAAAGAACTAAATGCATTTTGCACAAGGATGTAGACATGACTCTTTTGGGAACTGAGGTAGAATGTTATGGTTGGATTAGAGTGTTCCCCCAAAAGCCTCATGTACCTATAGACATTGTATACAGTTGGGAGGTGGTGCCTGGCTGAAAGAGACAGATACTTGGAGCTTGACCTGGAAGGGTAGCTCTGCCTTCCTCTCTGACTTGGCTCTATTCTGCCATGCCCTGAAGCGCTCTCTCTTCTCCAGTTCCAGCCTCACCAAGTGGTTCCACCATTTCCAGCTGTCCACATACTCGGGAATGGACTGTGACCTTCTGAAATTGTGAGCTAACCCACCCCTAAAACAAATATTTCCTCCCTGAAATTTTGGTCGCTAAGTATTGGGTTCCAGTAGTAAAAAAGTAACTAAGACACTAGCAAGCGTTCTAACCACAGTGCTACACCCTAACACCCCTTTATTGAGACAGGGTCTCACTCTATAGCCCAGGTCAGCCTCGAACTCACAGCAATCCTCCTCCCTGAGTCTCCCAAGTGCTAGGATTACAGATGTATACTACCATGCCCACCCCATCTCTCTCTCTCTCTCTCTTTTAACAGAGTCTTGCTATATTATCCAGGCTGGCCTTGATCTTGTAAATCTCTTGTAAATCTCAGTCTCCAGGTACCTGGAATTACAGGGGTAGGCCACCATGTCCAGCTCATTTCACCTTTTTCTAAAAAACTCACTTTGCTTAAAATGTTATGTTTAATAAAATGACTTATACTACTTTTTGGTATTTTAATACTATCAACTTCTGTGTAACTCAATAATGATCAGGTCATACAATGCCTGGTGGCCCTGGGGGAAGATTCTGGGCTCATCAGAAGGTAACAGAGAGTGTAACGGGAGATTGGAAGTTGCCACTGAGGCTCTAAGACAGAATGGATATGGAATCTCAAAGTCAGCTGCTGCTGGTCAAATACAATTTTTTTAAGAATGTAGAAACAACCAACATTATTGTTTTCTAAAAAGACAGGGCCAATAAGACATGTATGTAGGTATATGAGAGGAGACTTGTTAAAGGAATTGGCTCATGTGATTATGCCAACTGAGAAGTACTTTGATTTTACTCGCCTGTCTGCAAGCTGAAAACCCTGGGATGCTAGAGTATGGCTTACGCCAAGCTGAAGACCTCACAGCCAAAGAAGCCAACAGTGTAACTCTCAGCCTGTGAGCCAGGGAGCCACTGGTTTAAGTTCAAAGTCATGGAGTTCCAATGTTAAAGACAGCAGCAAGAGAATCTATTACTACTCTCAGAACAAGACCAACTTGCCTCGGGTTTTGTTCGATAGGGCTTCAGCCAATTGGATGACGCTCACCCACATTGAGAGTGGCTCTACACCTTTTAATCTACTCTGATATTAATCTCCCCTGGAAACAGCCTCACTCTGTGTATTCTTCAATCCAGTAAAGTTTATATGCAAAATTAACCACACAGAACCCATCTAACCACTCTGATTTTTTTTTTTTTTTTTGAGACAGGGTCTCGCTCTGTGGTCCAGGCTGGCCCTGAATTCACTTCAGAGCTCAGGCTGGCCTTGGACTCACGGCAATCCTCCTGTCTCAGCCTCCTGAGTGCTGGGATTACAGGCATGCGCCACCACGCCCAGCTTATGTGGTGCTGGGGAATAGAGCTCAGGTACATAGCGCTTCGCTTAGTCCTTGCTCAAGTGCTTTAACTGCTGAGCCATTCCTCCAGCCCTGATTTTTATTATCACTAGTGATTGAAACCAAAGGTTTAGCTCTAGGTTACATCTTGAGCCCTTTTTTATTTTTGATTTTGAAATAGGTTCTCACTAAATCACTAAATTGCCCAGGATAGGCTCAAATTTATGATCCTGTCTCAATCTCCCAGAGTGCAGAGTGCCACCATGCCCCACTCATGCCCTTATCTATGGGACTGAGGAATGGCTCAGCAGTTAAAGCGCTTACCTAGCAAGCAGTAAGTATTTGAATTGATTCCCCAGCACCACATAAGCTAGGCATGGTGGTGTACACCTGTAAGCCCAGCACTAAAGAGGCTGAGACAAGAGGATTGCTGTGAGTCCAAGGCCAGCCTGGGCTCCACAGTGATTTCAGGACCAGCCTGGGCTACAGAGCGAGACCCTGTCTCAAAAAAAACAAAACAAAACAAAACAAAACAAAACAAACACTTTATCTACCTCAAGAATATAACCTGGTACAGTAGTACAGGCCTATAACGCCAATACTCTGGGAGGCTGAGGCAATTTAGCGACTTACTGAAACCCTATCTCAAAACCAAAAATGAGCTGCGGTTGTTTCTCAGTATGAAGGCCTTGGGCTCAATCCCCAGTATCCCAACACAAAACAAAACAAGAAAAGAATACAAAGAAATCAAGATTGGATTTGAAGAAGGAAGTTGGTACTGACACTGATTTGCAAAGATCTGCTATCCTGCTGCATCCTTTAGAGTTGAGGAGCTGCCTTCTTGTCCCAAATCTGGTGTGAAGTGCTTCAAGGAAGCCACCTGAAGAGCTTGAGAGAAGCCCACTGCCCTCAGGGTAGCCCAGTGTGTCAGCAGCACAGGACATGGCCCTGCAGTGGGAACTGTCCAGCTGTAATGTAAAAGGTCAAGGCAGTCATGTTTTACTGCTCTGGGGGCCCCAGTAGAGTGAGTGGGTCTGCGTGCGTCAATCAAAAGAAAACCAGACCAACAAAACAAAGGTCTTGTCTGCTTCCCAGGAACAGCAGTCAGGGGCAATTCATAAAGGAGCTCCAGGAACCCCAAAGGCACCTGGAGGATAGGAGCCAGCTTTAACCACCGCCACCCAGAGTCTGAGATGCCAATACTTCCTTCCTGCGCCCAGGAGCTACAGTAATTGCAGTATGGGTGCGGGGGGTGCAGGTGACAATGACAATTTGTTTCCCTCCTGGTCAGCAGTGTCTGTAATGCCAAGGAAGCAGTGTATGCCATCCTAAAGCAAGTTTAGGAATTTGACTACTACACAAAACTGGTCATTTTAACAGATTTGTTTGTTTAGTGCCTTCAGATGATCATAGCATTGTGAGGAGACGGTCCAGTCACAGCCTCATTTCCTTTGGCTGCCAAGGAGAAACTAACCTGGAGGCTCAGGGCAGAAGTGGGACTTGTCTAGGAGAAAAATCCGAGAACTCAGCTGAGGGAAGCAGGGAAGGGTAAAGGGGAGAGGCTGGGGCCCTCTACTGTCAGAAGTCAGGAGAGGTCACGAAGATGTGGCCATCGCGACAAGAGGAGAAGGGCCACTGAGAGAGAAAATTGCTAAGAAGGTGAGAGCTCCCAGCCACGTCAAGGAAGTGTGTATGTCTAGCCAGGCACAGTGGTTCAGGCCTCTAATTCCAGCACTCTGGGAGGCTGAAGCAAAATCATCCCAAGTTTGAATGAGACCTGAGCAATTGTGACCTTTGGAGAGATTGTGCCAACTTGTTGAAATTGGGAGATGCCCAGGGAAGAGATTTCAGGCATGTGCTGTTGACCCATGGGCCGGGCAGTGGGAGAGGGGCACCCAGCTTGGGTGTGGGCAGCCTCAACCGGTGGCTTGAACTGAACAGAGGAGAGAAGAAGAAACACAGATGAAGCCTTATCCCGGAAAAGCTGGAGGCATTGGCTTGCTCCTGCTTCACTTCATTGGTCTCCATTGCTGGTTTGCATCAGCCTCCGGTCTCGGTCTTCACCTTGCTTTTTGGACAATGATTTGCAGCAGGCTCGCACTGGCCCGTTACTGCAGCCATGGACCAGTGTCCTCCTGGCACAGTCTGCACAGCCACTGGACCCTCCAGCTCTGGTTCATGCAACGTGGGCAGTTTGGACCATCTCTGTCCTCAGACTTGTAAGTCCTCCAAATAAATCCTCTTCATCTTTATAAATTCTATTAACTCTGTCTCTCTCAGAACCCTAACTAATATAGCCGTTTAGTGACTTAGGGAGATTCTGTCTCAAAATCAAAATAAAAATGGGCTGGGGATGTAGGTCAGTATGAAGGCTCTGGGGTCCCCCACCACACACACACACACACACACACACACACACAAACACACACACCAATTAGGAGAGAACAAGAGCCATTGAGAGGTGAGGAAAGGCCAACTGAGAATTAACAACTGAATCTGGCTGGTTTCCAAGCCCATTCTCCAAGAACTCCTTCTGGAAAGGAGGCTCATCACGAACTGACTGTTGGAATGTGGCCTGGGCTGTTCTCTCTCACATCACTGAGTCCTTCCTCCCATAGTCCCATCTGAAATTCTCCTTTGGGGATAAAGCATTGGAAATAATTTCTTTCCACTGAGGGAATTGTTCTGTATGCTCTAGGAAAAAGAAAAAAATAAGTTACTACTTCTTTTTGATTGACTACCAGAGTTGATAATTAACAAAGCACTGTTGTGGTTTGGATTTGGAGTGTCCCACAAAAGTTTTATGTTCCTATGAATACGGTGTAGGGTTGAGAGGTGCGGCCTGGCTGGAAGGGGCGGGTGCTTGAGGCTTGACCTGGAGAGGCATGTGCTGGTTCCACCCTCTCCTGGCTCTGCTACCATGTTGTGAAGATCTCTGCCACTGGAGCTCTGGCTCTGCCCCAGTCCCCACTCCAGCGCTGCTGTGTGATTCCATCATTTTCCAGCCACCCACCTGTGAATGGACTGTGCCCTTCTTAAACTGTAAGCTACAATAAATCCCTCCTCCCAAAGTTGTGGATGTCCAGTATCCAGTAACAGCGACGAGAAAGTAACTAACACAAGCACTTTACCTCAGTGGTCCTCAACCTTAAGAACCAATGTAGTTGAAGACCATTTTCTCAAGGCCAGGAGGGGATTGGGGAGTGAAGCTCCGCCTTCTGTAAGATCAGCCATGGCATGAGAATCCAACAGGCAGGCTGGGGTGTAAGCTCAGGGCTGCAACTCAGGGGTTAGAATGCCTGTCCAGCAAGCAAAAGGCCCTGGGTTTTATTCCCCAGAACCATATAAACCAGACATGGCGGTAGACGCCTGTAATCCCAACACTGGCGAGGCTGAGGCAGGATTGCTGTGAGTTCAATGCCGTCCTGGGCTACCAGCCTGGACTACAGAGTGAAAGACCCTGTCTCAAAAAATAAAATTCTCTGATTACTGGTGCAGGTGCAGACATCCTAATCCTTGTTCTCCTCCTCCTCCTCCTCCTCCTCTTCCTCCTCTTCTTCATTTTGAGACAGGGTCATGTCTCTCTCCTTTAGTAGTAAACTTATAAAAACATTTTTTTCACATAATTTTCACCACCTGGAACCGGTCTAGGAATGCAATAGGTTTATGTTATGTAGGTAGGTAGGTAAACACACTAAGTAAATGAACATTTAAATGAGGACATCATAAAAGGTCACAAATCTTTTTTTTTGACAGATTATTGCTATGAAGCCCAGTACAGAATTGAACTCATTATGTAGTTCAGTTGGCCTTAAAATCACAGTGATCTTCTTGCCTCAGCCTCCAAGTGCTGGGATTATAGTGTACACAATCATATCTGGCAAAAATGCAAAATTCCCTATTATTTATTTATTTATTTATTTGAGACAGAGTCTTGCTCTGTAGTCCAGGCTGGTTCTGAACTCACTATAGAACCCAGGTTGGCCTCCAACTCACAGCAATCCTTCTGCCTCTGCCTCCAGTGTGCAGGGATTACAAGCATGTGCCACCACACCCATCTAATTTTTGTGGTGCTGGGGATCAAACCCAGGGCCTTGAACTTGCTAGGCCAAGACTCTTAACAACCGAGCTATATCCCCAGCCCCCAAAGTGCACAAATCTTAAATGTACAGCTGATTATAGCTTTATATATAATCACCACACAGTGTAAGATAGAGTATCTCCAGAAGGCTCCATGTGCTCCCTCCTAGCCAGTCTCCACCCCTTAGGTAACAAGTATAGCTACTTCCATCAGCATTGATTAGTTTTGCCTGTCCCTGGACTTAAATAAATGACTTTCTTTTGTTTAACAGAACCAGATCTGCCCATGTCACATGAAAAAGATCCATTCTTTTGTACTACTGCTCGATCATGCATGTGCTACCATCTGTTGGCTGTGCTTGGGGTCCCTGTGCAGTGGAGGCTGTGGACACTGTGGCATGCCTTCTGGTGGACCTGTGCCCTCGTTCATCTTGGGTACATACCTGGGAGTGGATGCTGGGTCACAGGAAAAAGGTGTATGTTAGTGGACCTAATAAGAATCTGCCAGTTGGTTTCCAAAGCAGCTGTCCCCCTCGACATTCCCACCAGCACTGTTTGAACTCTGGGCCCTCACCTTCTCTATCTTTGCCTCTCACAATTCAGAACCCACCTCTTGGATGCAGCCAAGCAAAAGGTTCTCAGGGCTCTCTTCTGGTCCCACCCCTACTCTTCAGCCCCGCTGGCACAGCCCTCACTCTGGCGATTCCAAGTATCCACCTTCCAGAGCCTGCCCCAAACCTGCTGCTACAGGACCACCTTTTGTTCACAGTCACTGTTATCCGAAGCCCTTTCAGTTAGAGACAACAATTCAAATGACATATGGAGGGAAATGTCTATTGGTTCACGTGACTAACAAGTCCAGGTACAGAGACATTCCACAGGACAGAATCCAGGTGTCCACATCACATCAGAAATTGTCTTGAAACCTCTTGGATGTGCCCTTCAGCTGGCTTTGTTCTCAGGCTGGATGGCCCCTTGGAGAAGGGGCCAGCAGCTCCCAGCCCACACTCTACCAGCTCTGCCACCTTTGTGTGGTTATGGCTGTTAACTATCATTTTCACCAGTGACGCTGTCATTTTCCCCCCCTCTTGGTACTAGGGATTGAAGCCAGCCAGGGCCACTGCTCTGAGCTACATCCCCAACCTATTTTTTTTTTTTTAAGACAGGGTCTCGCTCTGTAGCCCAGGCTGGTCTTGAACTCACTATGGAGCCCAGGCTGGCCTTGGACTCATGGCAATACTCCTGTCTCAGCCTCCCGAGTGCTGGGATTACAGGCCACCACACTCGGCTTATGTGGTGCTGGGGAATTGAACTTGGGTACTTAGTGCTTGACTCAGCGCTTGGTAAGCAGGCGCTTTAACTGCTGAGCCATTCCTCCAGGAATCACAACCTATTTTTTCAGTCTTCAAGTTGCCAAGGCTGGGCTTGAACCTGTGATCTTCTTGCCTCAGTACAGATTTGTGCCCCCAAGCCTGGCTCAAGTTTTTTTTCAAATGTTTCCACCTGAAATTCTGGGGACCAATCACAAGCCCTGCCCCAGTCACTGTAGCCTGAGTGTAGATGACATGACTAGCCAAGCTGGTGTGCCATTACCTCCCCTCAACCCTAGGCAGACACCTGGGGAGGAGCTGTGCCCCATGGGAAACAGAAGCATGTAACAGAGGAGGACGGGACAGGAGGCAGGCCAGGCCCTTGGAGGCTCCGTGTCCAGTTCCCCAGCTGTCCAAACACCCCACATCATGCCTCAAGTCACTGACCTTCCCACTGTTCTGGGCGCTGCCTTAGTCCGTGTCTCCTTGCATGGGGCAGGTGACCCTACTTCCTGCTTTACAGAGCAGTCACCACTGATAAAACCATGGGTATCTCAACGCTCCCCACAAAACCTGCTCCCTGCTCTCCTTCCTCAGGTTGGAGTGTATTTCAGTCCCTCCCCCTCTATCTGTGAATTCTGTTCTCCCCTCTCCTGTCCCTTCAGCCCCTTCTACAGCCTGGGTTTCTGCCATTCTCTTTTCTCCTCTCTTGGCAGTGCTGAGATTCAGGGCCTCCAAATGCTGGGCCAAGTGTTCTGCCACTGAGCTACACCCCCAGCCTTCTGCCATCTTACCAAACAAAACCTGCACCCTGTTCCTTCAGTGCCCCCACAGTACCAAGCTGGTCCCCAGAGTCTCTCACCTCAGCTTCCCTCTCCTCTCAAACTACTGGGGTGCCAGAGGCTCCTCTGAGCCAGACACCTCACAAACACCACCTCCTTGGTCCCTGGCACTTGATGCTTGACTTCTTGCAGACCCACGTGGGTAGGCTAGAGTTGCTGCTCCTTTCTCCTTGGGTGACCTGCGCAGGCCCTTCCCTCCCTGCTAGGGAGTTCACCTGCTTTCCAGGTTCACACCTGTCTCTAGGCCTCCCTATCGACACACCCATACAATTCCTTGACCCCAAACTCATCACAGCCAAACACGGGATCTTTAGCCCAAATCCTGTCATGTGTTCCCTAGCTGGAAAAGGGCCTCTGCCCCTGCCAAAGTTGCTGCAGTTAGCAAGCTGGGTGGGCTGTCGGTGACACCCTGCCTCTCAGCCCCCATGTCGTCAATTCTAGCACCAGAACAGTCCTCAGGCCTATCCTGCTCTTTATGTCCCTGCCTCATCTTAGCTGCTATCATCCTCACTGGGACTCCCAAGATGCCATCAGAGCCCCATGGATGCTGGCACCACCCAGAAATAGCTAGCAATCTTGTCAAATTCAGATGGACCCTATGACCCCAGAGCTGAAATGTTCCAGAGCCCCTGGAGGCCCACACGGCCCACCTGCCTACACCCTGGCCTCACCAAGCCAGTTTCCTCAAGGCTCACGCCTGTCTGCGGGATATGGAACAAGCTGCGGCAATGTGTGTGGCCAGATGGGCTGTGGCTGCGTCACTGCTGTACACCAAAACTGCCTTTGCAGCCCTCTACCATCTCACCCACTTCCATTACTGCTGCTCTTTTCCACCTGCCATTCACTGCCCCAGGCACAGAGCTCTGCAGTTTTCAGGGCCCAATCTCACTACCTGTCTCACCTACAGCCCAGAGAAGGGCAGGAGCCCGCTCAGGGTCACACAGTACAGAGACAGGCCAGTCAGCACCTCCTGGCTCAGGACCTAGAACACCCCGCCTTTCATCCTGCCCGCATGTCTGTTGCTCCCCCAGCACAGCTCGGCCTCCAGCCTCCACAGCTGACTTGTACTTCACCCAGCCTCTGCCTTGCCACCACTATCCCCAGGCACAGGCTGAGGGTGGACATGAGTAGGAACATACCACACACCCTGAAAACAAGCAGGGAAGACATTTCCTTTCATTATTTTTTTTAATAAATTTAAGAACAGTTCCACCATCTTTCCTCCCCCCACCCCAGAGCAAATAAAACCAACTAAAAGGGGGTAATGGCCTGGGGGGCAGGGAACGCTAGGAGTCATAGTCCTCTTCATCCTCTGCATCGGGCGCCGAGGGGCCTGGGGGCACCAGGGGCAATGGCAGGGGAGAGGCAAAGGGCATGAAGGGGGCCGGTGGGCTGCAGGGTAGAGAGCAGGAGGAAATCAGCCTGTGCCCGATGCCCCTCCCTTTCCAAAAGCAGTCTCAAAGCCAGCCACCTTCTATACCAAAGAAGGGAAGGGCCGATGCAGATAACACGGCCCCTGTTCACTTTACCCTCTGCTCCTGATCAGGGCGGGGCCAAGACCTTCTCAGAGAACAGTCTCCAGCCTTTAAGTGTCCCTCAGTGACTTCCCTCTTATCCCCCGAGTCTGCCACAACCAATAACCAAGTGGCCCTGGGGAATCCAGTAGTACCCTTTGAGTGCCCACGGGCTGCTTACCTCTGAAAGTGGGCAGGGGGGTGGCTGGCTTGGGCTGGGGGCTGTGATGTCTCTTCTTCCCCATCAGTATCTGTGTCCTCAGACTCATCCTGTGAGGACAGCAGGGGTCAGGGTTGACAAGAAAAGGTATGGGCCCATCACTAGGGAGCCTCGATCTGAAGGAGTGGCAGGGGCGGGAGCCCCAGAGCTCCAAGTTATACACACAGATCAAAGCACAAGACGTCATGGATAAGGATGAGAGCAGGCTCCCCGCCAGCTCAGCCCCCACAAGGCTGCTCTTTCCACCAGCAGGAGGCAGAG
The DNA here is from genome assembly GCA_004027205.1 of Ctenodactylus gundi. Lineage (NCBI taxonomy): Eukaryota > Metazoa > Chordata > Mammalia > Rodentia > Ctenodactylidae > Ctenodactylus > Ctenodactylus gundi. The sequence goes on from PVKB01005799.1 coordinate 83,348, forward strand.
CGGAGGGCTGGGGACCTTACCTCCTGCTCTGAGTCTGTTCCTGACAATTTCTTGTCCTTGCCTTTGCTTCCCATCCCACCATTCTTCCGGCCACTGCTGCCTGCCTTCCGGCCCCTTAGGGAAGATAAATTCACCTGTCCAGTGGTTTCCTCTCTCTTCAGCCACACCCAGCCACCCCCACCCTGGTGGCTTGGGTCTTTCCCAGCAGCATACCGGGTCCTGGTCCCTCACCTGCGAGGACCCTTGTCCCCATCCATGTGGTTGTCTTCTCCATCCCCTTGCATGTCAGGCACTGATGCCACCAAGTCCTTCAAAAAGTCAAACTGCTGCTCCAGCTCAATGCACTGCTTCCTGGAAGAAGTGGGGAGGGAAGGCACTCACGCGGGCCCGGACACGGAGGCCCTGGAGTCCAGAACCCCCGTCCCCGTCACCATCGCCGCCTCCTCGCCTTTGCTCGGACTTTCCCGGCGCCGGAGCTCTGCCTCCAACCCCTCCTCCATCAGCAGCCCCCACCCCCGCGCGAACGGGAGGCAGCTTCCCGCCGCCCCGCCCAGCTCCGCAGCCGCTCACAGGTGGGATGTGGTCATGGTCTTGGCGTTCCGGGACTGGGTCACCTGGCAGGCCTTCTTCAGCAGCGACTCCAGGAAGAGCTCGAGCGCCCGCGCTGAGGGGCATCAAGGAGAACAGGGGCGAGGCGGGGCGCCACAATCCTCCCCCCACGGCCCGCAACCCGGCCGGCCCCCGCAAGGATACAGATGATGACAGGCACAGCCGCCGCCACCTTTCCAATTTCTTCATCCGTCTGCATGATCTTCTTGATCCGCGCCTGTGGACGGATGCCGGGTCAGACCCCTTCGCCCCGGCTCCGAAAGGGTGCTGGGGAAGCCGAGGGGGTATCCCGGAGGAAGAGGGGGGCACGGGCGCTAGGAGGGCACCGAAGGGGGCGCGGCGAGCCGGCCGCAGCCCCGAGATGCGCTCGCCGCCCCAGCAGGGCCTGGGCCCGGGCCTCCCCGCAGCTCCGCAGGCTCCGGCCGGGCCCGGCCACGTGCTCACCGGCGGGAACCGCGCGTTGTACTTCTTTTTCTTGCTCGGCATCTCAGGGCCTCACTCGCCGCTCCAGACCCGGCGACTCAGCCCGCAGCCTCCCGGCCCCTGGGCCTGCTCGCCGCCCGCCGGCCGCCGTTCCCCCGGGTCCTGGTACCGCCCGCTCCGCCCCACGCTAGGGCTCGCAGGGTCCTAGCGCCGCCGGGCGGGACGCCGCTCGCACGGCTCAAGCTCCTCCCTCCGAGACTCCCGTGCGGGGCGGGTCTTGGCCGCAGCCAACCCGCCACCCCCCGCCCCGCCCCGCCCGCCC